>VDFB02072274.1:52983619-53147661 GCA_007258455.2 Sequoia sempervirens
ACATTTCTTTTTCCATACCAATATTTAAATAACATCCACCCATAAACTTTCATCTCTACATCTTTGATTGCATAATGTTTATCTATTATACTCGTATTTTCCGTTTAACTTTAACCCTATTGTTGGTTGAACCAGGTAATTGGGCTAGTAGGTCATCATGGAGGCTTCTCTTTTTGTCTGGAGTGGAACTAGAGGCTCGAGTTTTTGGGGATGACATTTTAGCAGTAATTGAGAAAACTAGATTTTCCTATGATGTTACTATAGTTTAAACACAATCACAAATGAAACTAGGGAAAATTACAACTTCAATGCACTCAAGCAACTCAAATTTAAGCAATATGAAATACACATCAAACCTAGAACACTATTTCAACTTTTAAAACTATCATTGACACAATATTTTGCATATAATTAAGCAAGGTAGAAGCAAATTACAACTTACATGTGTTTGAATACTAGAAACCCTAGTTCTTTTTCACAAAGAGCTTGTTCTTCACAACAATTGATCTCCAGATGCTTTCAAATGCTTTGGTAATTTGGGAATGAGCATGAAAACCAACTTTTATGGCAAAAAACATTAAATTCGAGCTTTCTAGAATCTTTTTTGCGATTATTTCTCACTTGTGCAAACCAAACCGACTCCATCTACCTATTTTCTTTAATTTTGAATTTGAGCCATTGATCTTGAGATGATTTGTACCTTTGGACAACTTAGATTGAGTCAATTAAGTTTGAAAAACTTGACCATCATTGACTTTAGCCTCGAACCAATAAGATTTTTCCATATGGAAAGGCCCATTACAAGTCATCATAGGCGCCATAGCCTCCAAGAACTTCAAAAGAACTGACGGTCAACTCCCCACGTCCTTGCACTCATGCATTAGAGAACATATGAAAGCCCACAAAATAGTAGGGAAGGATCTCAGATGATGCCATGTGCCTAACATGTGTGTTGGTTAATCCTCCATGTATCACCTATACTTAGGGAAATTTTCATCACATGTTTATTCTTTTGAGATTTAGACAACCAGGATTAAAACATCTTCACTCTGCCACACCATAAAATTACCACGTGTCTCTAGATACATGCCGTTTATTTTCCCCTTTACACCTCAATACTTAGCAAAATATTTAAGCTTTTATTCATCCTTCATTTGAAAGTTGAGATCTTGCCACTTGGAATCCTCCTGCACCCTTGCAGTCAACCAAGGTCTTCAGGGATTCCCCTCACAGAATGGCAAGGAATGATCAGGATGGTATCACATGGCACCATAAGAACCTTTAGATCATGGGGCCCACCAAAAATCTATGTAGAGACCTCGTGGTTCCCAGTGTATGTGCTGGACACGTGGAACCTTCCTACACCACCACACATAATTTTCTATGAACACTTTATTCACTGCGAGGCAGTGGGGGCCAATAAAAAGTAAACACATGGCAAGGTGAGACCAAGCCATGCCTAGATTAAGGAATTTTTGAGCACATTGTTTAAGTTATGACTTAATTTGGGCCACTTACTAGACCGATTCATGACTTTAAGACAAATTTATTTTAGACCTAGGGCTAAAAATTTAGACTTTTATGCAAAATATTTTATGACCCATAGGACCAAAGACTTTTATCAAATATTAAAAGAGGTGGAAACTAACAAAACTAGGATATTGGGGCTGGTGGATACACAACTTCAATGGCATAAGTTGTAACTTAGAGAACATGGAACAACCAATAGTAAGTCAACAAGCAAACATAGAAAAGACTAAGGCATATAATTGTTAGGGTTTAAAGAGGGTTTTAGCCCTATGGTGAACCCTACACATATAAAATAAACCCTAGTTCATAGAAAGCTATTGAAATGCTCAAAATTTTATAATAAAATATTAGAACCATAATTTTTTTCAAGAGTCCTATCATGTTGAACACTCTCAAAGATTGAGAGGGGGGGGTGAATCAGTCTACTCAATAACTTAATACCTTATGGAACTTAAAATTTTTAGCACTTAACCAAATCAAAACTCTTAAACAAAATAGTAGCAAAAAAGGATATAGTAGTATAAGGCTTCAACAACTTCAACAATCAAAGATATAGCAATTCTAACTCTAACCATATCAACAACAATGATAAAAGAGACAAGAAAACACATCTACAAGATGGCATTAGATTTACCTGGAAAATCCAATGAGGGAAAAACCATGGCAAGAGTTAACTCACAATATAAAGGCTCATTACCAAAAAGGACTTGCATACCAAGGTGCACTACCTCAACACAAGATACAAAGGACTTGTTGAATTGAAGCCAACACAACTTTAGGGGAAAGATACAAGGACCTGATGAGATTCACTATCTCAGAGAAGGATACAAATATTTTATAAAGAATTACAATATTTGTCAACAATTCACTCTATTGACTGAGGCATTCAAGCACATCTGATCTTTCTTTTAAACACTTTCACACTTTTTTTGTTGGATATTCAATGTCTTCCACATTCACACTTCCTCACACTTGTTTATACTTCCATACATTTGCATCCGAAATGTGTAAGGAAAGCGAAGGTGCGGAAACAACTCTCCTAACGACAAAACCTCAAGGAAGAATGCATAGGTGCTTTTAAAATTTTCAATTACAGTCTAGTTAAGATACACTTCGAAGAAATAATAGAAACAAAGAATATAACATACACACATGAACACCAGATTTACGTGGGAAAACCCTTATGGGAGAAAAACCCACCACACCAAGAGAAGTCACTTTGTATTATAGTAATGGAGATTACATACAAAGATCAGACTTATCTTTTTGATGTCAAATTACAACAGCATTCACAATGATCAACCTTGCTACCGAACACTCCAGTTACAATGCACTCTTAATTTAATTCACACTGATACACGTTGAACAATTCATCTACAGTTCATCAATCATCCATCCGTTGAACGAATCATCGAACCGATCACAATCTTCAAACTCTGAGTATATCCATGATGCCCATGGTCTGTCGAACTTCCTCTTAGTAACAGCTGCAACAGTCCAACTTCTAGTGGTTCCCATTGCTCCCTTATTGGTCGAGGACAAACCAAATAGGATAGTCAAACGGTCAAAGGTGTTCAAAATGTATTCGCATGTCGGTGAGACACTAACTGTGTCTCCCTGATGCCACAAGACCTAATCATAGATATCGCCAAGAGTCGACCCCATTGGAAAGACGTTATACTGAAAGCAAATCCACCTTGTGAAGATCTATTGGTAAGAGTTTAGCTATCAGCGAGAGTCATACCGACGTTCACAAGTCACATCGACCTCAACATTTCCATCAGCGAGACTATTGCTACTCACCAAGAGATCACACTGAGCATTTCCAGTCATACCAAACAAACAACCGTCAGCAAGATTTACCGCTATTCACCAAGAGATTACACCGAGCCCTTCAAGTCATACCGAAATGAACTACTGTCGACAAGACTTATCACTATCGCTGAGAGGTAATACCGAAGTCTCCAAGTTACCCCAAGACCACCTTTCGCTAGGAGTCATACCGATAGCAAACTATAACATCGGTGAGACAAACACCCATCGCCAAGAGTTCTCACCGAGTGTTCAAGTCTCTCCTTGATGACTCCAAGTGTAACGCTATTGGTGAGACTTTCCATATCGATAAGACTTCATACCGAAACATATGAGTTACTCTGATGACCACAAGTGTATAACTATCGGCAAGACTTCTCTTGTCGGTATGAGACATACCGAATGTCCAAGTCTCTCCCCGAAAACTTCTTTTGCCACAAGTCTCCCCGATCACCTTTAGACTCCAATAGTCGGTAAGAGATCTGCTCGAGCGGGAAGAGTTTGAAAACTCATAGCGATAGAAAAGTCACAACGATAGCTTCTGTCAGCATGACAGTGTCAAGGTCTCAGTGACCTAAACTTTTCACAAGGTTCCAAATCTGCTAGTTGGCCAAACAATATAGATGTCACACTGACTTGGCTCTTTAAGAGGTTTCAATTTGTGGGATTGAGACACATTATTCCAACAATCCCCACTTGACGAAGATCACATAGGCACCTCCAGAGCACAACAAAACTACTGAAATTCATGGGCACTGAGGCCCATCAAATTGGAACACCACCTGAACTTGTCTGTGCTCACTGGCTTTGTCAATGCATCTGCAACATTCTCCAGAGTATCCAATTTTTCTAAAAGGACCTTTCCATCCTCCACCATATCTCATACAAAGTGTTACTATACATCTATATGTTTCGTCCTGGCATGGAAAGTAGGATTCTTTTCCAAATAAATAGCACTCTGACTATCACAATAAATTGTTATTTTCCCTGCATCAAAACCAATGTTAGAACACAAAAGTTTTAACCAAATTGCTTCTTTACAAGCATATGTAGCTGCCATGTATTCTGCCTCTATAGTGGACAAAGTGACTACAACCTACCGCTTACTCATCCAACTCACTGCACCACCATTCATCATGAAAATATATCCACTGGTGGATCTTCTGCTGTCAATGTCCCCTACCCAATCAAAATTGACATAGCCTCGAATGCTGAGAGTCCTCTCTGATTCAACCAAGTTGCCATGGTAACACAAAGCATATTCTAAAGTGCCCTTCAAATATCTGAATACTCTTTTCACAACATCCCAATGTGTCCTTCCAGGATTAGCCATAAATCGACTAAGTACTCCCACTGCTTGGGCAATGTCTGGCCTTGTATAGACCATTGCATACATAAGATTGCCAACCACACTAGCATAAGGTACACTAGTCATGTCCTCCATCTCAGTAGGAGATTTTGGATAGTCTTCAACAGATAGCTTCATTCCCTGCAAAACTGGAACAACTAGCTGCTTGCAATCATTCATACAAAATCTCTTTAGAACAGTCTTGACATACTTACTCTGACTGAGCCAAAGTTTTCTATTCTTCCTATTCCTGGTTATTTCCATTCCCAGAATATACCTAGCTGCACCAAGATCTTTCATTTCAAACTTTGCAGACAACTGAGACTTAAGATCAGAAATCATTAACTTACTATAGCCTATGAACAACATATCATCAACATAGAGAGCAATAATAAGGACTCGATCACTTTCAGCTTTGTAATACACACAATGATCAGATTTTGATCTTACAAATCCCAATGACACAACAAACGTGTCAAGCTTTTGGTACCACATTCTAGGGGACTGCTTTAATCCATACAGAGATTTATTCAACTTGCAAACCAATATTTCTTTACCTTTTTCCACAAAGTGCTCAGGCTGGGACATATAAATCTCTTCTTCAAGATCACCATGAAGAAATGTTGTCTTCACATCCATCTGTTCAACCTCTAAGTCATACGCTGTTGCAAGTGACAAAAGAAATCTAATGGACGTTAGCTTAGCTATAGGAGAAAATATTTCCCCATAATCAATTCCCTCTACCTGGGAATAACCCTTCGCAACCAACCTCGCCTTATATTTTTCCACACTACCATCTAGACCTATCTTCTTTTTAAATACCCATTTGTATCCAATAACTTCTCTGCCTTCAAGCAAGGGCACCAAACTCTAAGTATCATTTTTTTCTAATGATGCCATTTCTTCATTCATGGCTTCCAACCAAGAGTTTGAATTAGACATTCTAAATGCCTCTTTGAGAGTCCTAGGCTCATCGATTACTTGCTAGAAATTAAAGCATAGGCACAAGTAGAATCTATCAAGAAAACCCATACCTATGGGTTGCTTTCTTTCCGCAGTTGACCTCTCACTTCTTGGTGAGGTTGTTGTTCTTCTTTAGAACTTTCATAATATTTGAGCTCTCCTCGGTTCCGGGTTCATTTTGAATTTTCAATTCCTCTTTATCTGGTGTAGAAGGATTTCAACTACATCCTTTTGTTTCTAATTTTGTCTTTGACTACGGATCCAAAGTAGAACTTCAACTCTGAAAGATAACACTTTTTCTGTGTAGAACCTTCTCCTTATCAGATTCCAAAGCTTGTATCATTTTATGCTAACACTATAGCCAATAAAAATACATTTGACAGCCTTGTTCTCCAACTTAGATCTTTTCTCATTTGTCACATATGCATATGCCTCACACCAAAACACGAATATGTCTCCGAGGAGAGGGCTTCTTACTAGACCATGCTTCCAAAGGTGTTTTCTCAACAAGACAGGAATTCAGAGAACAGTTTATCAAGTAACATGCTATAGCAACTGCCTCAACCCAAAACTTCTCCTCCAAGCCAACACTACTCAGCATACTTCATGCTCTCTCTATCACTGTCCTGTTGAACCTTTCTGCAACTCCATTTTGCTGCAGAGTATAAGGTGTAGTTTTATGTCTTTTAATTCCATGATCTTTATAGTACCTCTCGAAATCATCAAAACAAAATTCACCACCATTATCCGTCCTTAAACATTTTATTTTTCTTCCAGTCTGATTTTCTACAAGGTTTTTGAATTCCTTAAACTAACTAAACACTTCTGATTTACTTTTCAAAAAATAGATAAATGCTCTTCTTGAATAATCATCAATAAATGATACATAGTACCTTGAATTAGACAAAGAAGGAACATTCATTGGACCAAAAACATCAAAATGTATATAATCAAGAAAACTAGAAGATTTATGAGGACTGGAATAAAAAGAAACATGGTGTTGTTTTCCATATATACAATGTTCATAAATTCAAATTCGAGGTTACAATCTTCAAGCCCCTCAACCGGGTTTTTATTCTTCAAGGTTTTTAAACCTTTCTCACCAATGTGGCCTAGCCTATGATGCCAGAGCATAGTCTTTTCTTCTAGAAGTTTAACTTCCATAGAGTTTACACCATCAGGAACTTTTCCCTCTTTTCCTCCATGAGTAGCTTTCTATGACTTTACAAAGACACTATTACATTGAACAACATGTGCATCCAGCTTATACAAGGTACCAATACGAGCACCCCTTGCTAGCACCATAGAGCCTCTAGTCATCTTGCAGCCATTTCTAGAGAACATGACTTGCACTCCAATATCATTCAGCTTACTAACAGAAAGTATATTTCGAGCCAGACCTGGTATATGCATTACATCATTGATTCCCTTCACTCTTCCATCAGGGAATTGAATTCTAACTCTTCCACGACCAACAATTTCCAAAGATGAATCACTTTCCAAATACACCTTCCCACCATTGTATTCTTCATACTTCATGAACCAGTCTTTATGAGATGTCATGTGGAAAGATGCTCTAGAATCAATCAGCCAGACATCATCTGATGCCTGCGTAGCCAAGGCTACAATGAAGGCGTCTGCATCACTTTGAGAAGAATCATAGTTGGAAGAATTCTTCTTCTTCTTCTTTTTCTCCTCTTTGCAATCCTTTTGGACATGACCAGGTTGCCCACAATTCCAAAACTTCACCTTGGACTTCTTACTAGGAGACTTTGATCTCCCCTCTGATTTGGATTTGGACTTCTTGTCCTTCTTCTTGCCTTTCTCTTTCGACCTTCCTCTAACAGCAAGGGCCTCCTTCGCCATCTCAAAAGATTTCCTTCTCATCTCTTTTGATAACAAAGAAGCAACAACATCTTCCATCTTGAAACTGGATGTCGTACTCCCAATAGCCATCACCAGGTGATCCCAAGAATCTGGCAAAGAACACAATAACAACATACAATGATGCTCTTCATCAATCTTCACACCCACATATGTTAACTGTGCAATCAACATGTTGAAAGCTTTCAAATGATCAGCAACAGATCCTCCCTCCTGCATTCTCAAAGCATACAACTTCTTCCTCAAGAACAATTTATTCACCAAGGACTTGCCCTGATAAATAGATGCCAGTTTTTTCCACAAGGAAGATGCAGTCTTTTCTTCATGAACATTCAGAAAAATAGAGTCTGCTAAATAGAGCCTTATCAGCCCCTTTTATTTTCTATCTGCAAGGTCCCAATCCTCTTGCTTCATGCCTGTAGGTTTCGTTCCAGAAACAACAATCCAAAGATCACGATCAACCAACAGATCTTCCATTTTAAGTTTCCACAACTCAAAATTACTGCCATTGAATTTCTCAATTTCAATCTTTCCTGACGTGCTTGCCATCTTAACCTATAATTCGAATTACCAAACTTCTACAAGACTCCCACTGAACAAAAATTGACTCAAAAAACCTAACGTACCCACAAGGATAACACAACTGGCTAGGCTCTAATACCACTTGTAAGGAAAGCTAAGGTGCGAAAACAACTCTCCTAACGTCAAAACCTCAGGGAAGAATGCAGAGGTGCTTTTAAATTTTTCAATTACAGCCCAGTTAAGATACACTTCTAAGAAATAACATAAACAAAGAATATAACATACACACATGAACACCAGATTTACATGGGAAAACCCTTATGGAGAAAAACCCACCACACCAAGATAAGTCACTTTGTATTACAGTAATGGAGATTACATACAAAGATCAGACTTATCTTTCTGATGTCAAATTACAACAACATTCACAATGATCAACCTTGCTACCAAACACTCCAGTTACAATGCACTCTCAATTTAATTCACACTGATACACATTGAACAATTCATCTATAGTTCATCAATCATCCATCCAACTGCTAGCGGTTCCCATTCTGCTCCCTGATTGGTCAAGGACAAACCACGTAGGATAGTCAAACGGTCAAAGGAATTCAAACTGTATTAGCATGTTGGTGAGACACTAACCGTGTCTCCCCGATGCCACAAGACCTAATCGTAGATATTGCCAAGAGTCGACCCCATTGGCAAGACATTATACTAAAATAAAATCCACCTTGTGAAGATCTATCGGCAAGAGTTTAGCTATCAGCGAGAGTCATATTGACATTCACAAGTCACATCGACCTCAACATTTCCATCAGCGAGACTATCGCTACTTGCCAAGAGATCACATCGAGCCTTCCAGTCATACCGAAACAAACAACCATCAACAAGACTTACCGCTATTCGCCAAGAGATTACACCGAGCCCTTCAAGTCATACCGAAATGAACTACCGTCGGCAAGACTTATCGCTATCGCTAAGAGGTAATACCGAAGTCTCCAAGCTACCCCGAGACCACCTTTCGCCAGGAGTCATACCGATAACAAACTATAACATCGGCGAGACAAACACCCATCGCCAAGTGTAGACACCTAAAAATGACCTAGGCCTACAAGCTCTATTTTTACCACTTTCGTCCTAGCATAATTGTGAAATTTAATTATGTCCTTGGTCCACATTCGACTATTAATTAAATAATTTATAATTGTTTAATTAATTCATGTCTTTGTATTCTTCATGATTATTAAATAAATAAATTTTATTTATTTATTAAATACGTCATTAATTGTCTAGTCTTCCCTTAATTAAATAAATTTCTTAATTTATTTAATTACCCCTTGTCATATATTTCTTCGATTATTAAATAAATAAGTTTTTTTATTTAATATGTCACTAATTGTCTTAATTAAATAAATTGATTAATTTATTTAATTAATTAATCTTATCTTCTAAATTAAATAATTAAATTTAATTATTTAATTGCCAATTTAATATTCCTCTCATTTTAAATAAATCAATTATTTAAAATGTCATCACAATCTTAACTGTCAGTCCATTTTGGTAAATAATATGAAAAAGATTATTTATTGTCTCATGAAATCCATATTTGAATTAATTTAATTCAAGTTGGTAACTAATCTTCCAAAAATCAAGTAATCGGGCAGATTCTTGATTTTCCAAATTTGATCTTTAGTTCAAATCTTATCTTCTGGATTTTTTGAATCTCACAAATCAGGCAATCTTATCTTCTTGATTTTTCAAAAATCTTTATTTCTTTAATTAATTTCCTCATTTATTCTCCATTGTCGATCTGATTATCTGAGATATTATTTTGATTGTTCGATTAAGGATTTCGCCCTAACCCTAATTAGGGATTTTCAGATTTAATCTAGACCTCTTGTTCTAGGTCTTTCTTAGAATTCGATCTCATCCGTCCACTCAAAATTGTGTTTTCTATAAAAGACAATTTTGCTCATAATTTCAAGATCCCGACAACTTCATTTTTAATTTAATAGTCATTATAGTCATTTGGCATTAGTAGTCATTAGTTCATTTTAGCATATTGTCATAGACATAGGCATTTAGACATTGCATAAATCCTTCAAACCTTGTTGTAGGTCTTAGAAATTTGCAGATTGCTCGCATAACGAATCTGAGGGCACAATATCATCCAGCAAGCAAGAAGGTGCTATGGAGGTAATCATGGAAAATGCGATTTACAGGTATAACCGTTTTATTGCTTAATTTCCTTTGTACTCGATAGATCTTTGGGTTTTTTGTCTTTTATATTGATTTGATTGATCTAATCTAATCCCCAGAAATTTACCCTCAGTTACACCAAGAGTTCTCACTGAGTGTTCAAGTCTCTCCTCGATGACTCCAAGTGTAACGTTGTCAGCGAGACTTTCCATATCGATAAGACTTCATACCAAAACATATGAGTTACTCTGATGACCACAAGTGTATAACTAACAACAAGACTTCTCTTGTTGGTATGAGACATACTGAACATCTAATTCTCTCCCTGAAAAATTCTTTCACCGCAAGTCTCCCCGATCACCTTTAGACACCAACAGTCGGTAAGAGATCTGCTCGAGTGGGAAGAGTTTGAAAACTCACAACGATAGAAAAGTCATATCGATAGCTTCTATTGGCATGATAGTGACAAGGTCTTAGCGACCTGAACTTTTTACAAGGTTCCAAAGCTGCTAGTCGGCCAAACAATATAGATGTCACACCGACTTGGCTCTTTCAGAGGTTTTAGCCTATGGGATTGAGACACATTATTCCAACAAAATTATCTTACATTTAAATCCACTACATCTCTTCAAAACTTCAATTAGGTTGGCCAAGAGAGAATACAAACAATAAATTCAACTAGTCGATCTTAATAACATAATGCCATCCTATCTTGAAGATATAGAGGACCAAAAAAAATCTTATTACATCTTCCACTGTGATCCAAACAATTCACATGATGGTGAACATCAATCTAAGTCATCATCAAGGAAACGTGTAGATAAAACATGAAGCACATTACTAGTTGGCCCAAAAATATAATTTCAATTGAATTAAATTGATGCAGTCCCCAAAAAGATAGGTTAGGACCTAAATCTATCATTACACATCTTCAAATTTTGGCATAGACCCCAAGCACATGACATAAGCAAAAGAACAAGCCATGTCGGCTAGATATCCACAGGTAACCCAAAAAGCCGACTCCAGACACAATGCAACATCAAAGAAGCCAATCAACATCAGGCAGATCACATGGGGATGTTCCATGAACATACAATAACATTTCTAGAGACTAATTCATACTATCATGCCACTAACAACCACTGCAAACCAAAAAGGAACATAATACTTCATTCAGGAAGCATAGACAATTCATTCACGAGATATAAAATTAACACATCAACTTGCGAACCACTTCAACACATAAAAAATGAATTGAGACATGACATAAAAATTGAGAACACATTCACCAAGTTGTAGGAGTAGATACATCGATGTGGAGAAATGTAGGGCATTTTTACACCAGCCCAGACATCTAACAACATTTCCAATCTTTTGTAATTCACAAAAATCTCCTCAAAAATATTGGTGACCTGAAAAATATAGGAGTGCAACATCCATAGAACACTAACTTTGAATCCCAAACCACAGGACTGTTGGAAACACAAGGGCAGAAAATTGAGAGGGGGGGTGAATCAATTGTCACCGAATTTCAAACTTATTAAACTTATTAATCCTTATTATTAGATCTGATCAATATCAATGAAAGCATGAAACAACAACACATCAGAAACACACATAACACCAAGATTTTTTATGTGGAAACCTTGTTAGGGGTAAAACCGCAGTGGAGGTCAGTCCACAAGATTATACTCTATTAAAAGTATAAGAAGAATAAATGGGGAATGCACATGCATTGAAGCACACTACCTAGAGCTCACTGCTCAATTACAAAGGAAGACACATTGTCTTACAGAGAGATTCAGATTACAACCATCCAGATTTTGAATTGAGAAAATAACATCTACTAATGCTTGATTATAATTCTAGTTAAGCACATGAACATTTCTTCACTCTTCTTCACACTCTACTCTGCCTTTGAATGATTTGAACATTATTCACACATCTCATACAAAATAACACTCCAATTTGAATAAACAATCACTCTTATATATCCGTAACAAGAAATTAAATCCCTACAAGTCAGCCACAAAGAAATAATAAAATGAATATAAATTGTCAGCCCAAAACAATAGATAATTTTCAATGCAAATCAACCAAGGTCAGCCACAGCATAGTGAAGACCCAAAATAACAACTTCAACATGAAAACACTTCAATCAATTTCTCCTCAAAGATCCACAACATGCTTCAACACCCTATCGGCCAAGAACATGAAAAACATGAACACTCAAGAGAAAATATTAGATCACAAGCACAACAATCAACGCGGATGTGCAAAATAGATAGAGAATGATCTAGAAACATCCACAAGTATCATGAATCACCAAAGAAGTATCCACAACAACTAAACTAATTCAAATCACATAATCTTCATTCAGGAACACAAACTAAAGTAACAGAAAAACTATCAAAATACAAATCTTCATAACTCGATCAAATATTCACACAGATCTCTGAAACTTGACATGGATAAACTAGATATACTCAACAAGAAACCCTTTAGTCCACAACCTCTGATCAACAACGTATGGAACTCACTGACAGACAGAACATCGCTTCACCACTGACAACCTACAACTCATTCCATTATAATTTTCTCAATATCCTCAACATATAAAACTTCAAATGCACTAATGCTAATAGTGTTGACATTAATGAAAACCACATATCAACAACATAGCCACAACATCCAACAATCTCCCCCTTTGGCATTGATGGCAACACATGATGTGAAAAACACCATCAACGTAACTAACTCTTGACACTTACTCCCCCTTAGGTTTTGACTCATTTTCTCCTCAACTCTTCCACATGATCTTCTTCCCACAAGGCTCTTCTCCTCAGATAATCACCAATTTTTCACATTACTCTTCTCCCCCTTTGAAATCAATGTCAAATATCTCTAAGCTTTGAACCACATATCTGAACTTTTGAACCATCTGACTACTTCCCCTAAGTAGCAACCACCACAACATCAATCTAAATCAAGATATGATTATGGAATGCACGGACTGATGCAAAGCAATACATCCTTAGTTCTAATTAGGAGGGGTAATCACCCCTAACTTCCCTCTAAGATACTCAAAAGTATCCTTAGGCAATGACTTTGTAAAGATATCTGCAATCTGCTCCTTAGTAGGCACATACTCCAGTCTGACTTCCTTTTCTCTTAAAAAGTGAAACTTGATAGATATATGCTTGGTTTTTTAATGTAGCACCAGATTCTTAGAAATGTTAATGGCACTTGAATGATCACAAAATATAGAAATAGGCTCATCATACACAACTCTAATATCTTTTAGCATCTACTTCATCCATAATACTTGAGTACAATTGTTAGCAACAATAATGTATTCGACCTTTGCAATAGATAAAGAAATGGCATTTTTATTTTTTCTCAACCATGAAATTAGCTTTTTACCCAAGAAAAATGCACCACCACTAGTACTTTTTCTGTCATCCACATCTCTTGCCCAATTAGCATCAGTAAAGGCACTCAAAGTAAGATCATCATCTTTAGCATACCATAGACCAAAATCAATTGTCCCTTTCAAGTATCTAAAAATTCTCTTCATAGCAATCACATGAGATTCCTTAGGATCGGATTGAAATCTTGGAACAATACATACAACATTCATGATATTAAGCCTAGTTTGAGTCAAATAAAGAAATCCACCAATCATTGATCTGTATCTAGTCTGATCATCTTTTGTTGTCAACTTACATCCAGTCACCATAGGTGTACCGACTGGCTTTGAATCTTCCATACCAAATTTCTTCAACAATTCTTTCACATACTTGGACTGAGATATAAAGATCCCTTTATCTAACTGAGTAACTTGCAATCCAAAAAATAATTTAATCTCTCCAATCATTGACATCTCAAACTCATTTTGCATCTCATTAGAAAACTTCATGCACAAACTATCATCTCCTCCAAAAATGATATCATCAACAAAAACTTCCACAATCAAATCTTTATCATCATTCTTGAAATACAAATTACTATCAATGGTACCTTTGTTGAATCCAAGCTTCAACAAATATTTATCCAATTTGGCATACCAAGCTCTAGGGGCTTGCTTAAGTCCATACAATGCTTTCTTCAACTGACAAACCATATCTCCCTGATTAGTTAATTGAAATCCATCAGGTTTCTCAACATATACCTCTTCTTCCAATTCACCATTCAGAAAAGAAGACTTGACATCCATCTAATAAAACTTGTAGTCTTTGTAAGCATCATAAGCAAGAATCAATCTCACAACTTCAATTCTAGCAATAGGGGAAAAAGTCTCTTCAAAATTAATTCCTTCCATTTGAGAATATCCCTTGCAAACCAGTCTTGCTTTGTTTCTAACCACTTCACCTAGCTCATTCAATTTGTTTCTAAAGACCCATTTAGTTCCAATTTCATTTTTATCCTTAGGTCTAGGAACAAGAATCCATGTATCATTTTTCTCAATTTTTTGTAGCTCTTCTTTCATTGCTTCAACCCAATGTTCATCTTTGCATGCTTCATTCACACTAGTAGGCCCAGTCTTTGAAATCAAGCAATATTCTTCTGTAATTCTTCTCCTAGTCTGGACACCTTTATTCTTATCACCAATAATTTGATCTTTTGAATGATTCAATCTTACATACTTCAGAGTCTTAGAACGTTCTTGAATTTTAGGCTCTTCTAATCTCTCTTATGCTCTTTCACTAGTTTCTTCTTCCTCTTGATCTTCTTGATTCACCAGAATGATTTGCAGTTGATTTGAAGTCTGAACTTTGTTTGTACTATCATTCTGATCATTAGAATCATATCCACAGGTTTTGGATGGTCTAGCAATGTCTTCATCAACCTTAACATTTGCACTTTCAACCATTTTCTTCAATTTCTTATTGTAACATCGGTAGGCCTTTCTTTTAGTAGAATAACCCAAAAATATTCCTTCATCACTCCTAGCATCAAAATTTCCTATATCTTCATCTCTTCTAATATAGCATCTAATCCCAAAGATTTTGAAGTATCTAACAGTAGGCCTATGACCAGTCCATAGCTCAAAAGGGGTCTTACCAGTATCACCTTTGATTTGTACCCGGTTGAGGATATACATAGCAGTACTAAAAAATTCTCTCTAGTAGATATGAGGAACATTTCCTTCTAGCATCATAGTTCTAGTAGCATCTTGAAATGTTCTATTCTTCCTTTCCACAACTCCATTTTTTTTGAGGGGTCTGCGGTGTAGATAATTGTCTCTTTATTCCATGTTCTTCACAAAAAGAATTAAACTCACTGGAAGTGAATTCACCACCTCTATCTGATCTTAGACATTTAATCTTCAGACCTGTCTCTATCTCAACCATAGCCTTAAAGATCTTGAAATTTTGCAAAGCTTCATATTTCTCCCTTAAGAAAGTAGCCCACATCATTCTTGAATAATCATCAATAAGCAACATGAAATACCTGTAACCTGATTCTAGAGGGACCACACAAATCGGTATGCACAAGCTCCAACAATTCATTTGAACAATTTTGTTTGTTTGAGAATGAAATTCTAGTTTGCTTTCCCAACTGGCATTCCTTACAAATGGCATTAGTAGGTTTTACCAACTTAGGTAGATCTCCCATAGCCTTAGTAGAACTTATCTTGACAATGTTGTCAAAGTTAACATGACACATTCTCCTATGCCACAACCAACTTTCATCAACTTGAGAAATCAAACAACTTTTACTAGTAGCATTCAGATGAAAGATATTACCTCTTGTTTTTGTACTTGATGCAATCACATTTTTAGAACATCCTAATATTCTGCACTTTCCATCCTTGAATTGAAGATTGTATCCCTTATCAACCATCTGTCTGAAACTCAAAATATTATGCTTCAGACCTTCCACATACAGGCATCATTAGTATTATTCTTACCATCAAGAGAAATGTATCCTCTTCCATGGATCACACTAGCTGTGTTATCACCAAATCTCACAACACCACCATCATACTTTTCCAAACTTACAAACTTACTTTTGTCTCTAGTCATATGATGTGAACATCCACTATCAATTACCCATTCATCTTTCTCTTCAACTTGAGCAACTAGGGATTTCTCCACATTTGTACAACTAGCAGATTCAGTAGATACATGATTATTTTCCTTGATAGCAATAAACATCCATTCGTCTTCACTTTTATCAGATTCATCATCTGTCACACCTTCATTAGCAGCATAGTAACACTTATTTTGAAATTTATGCTTGTTATGCCTTGGTTTAGGAGCTCTTTCCGGACACCTTGGTACAAAATGACCTATCTTATTGCAAGAAAAACATTTAAGAGGAAATTTTCCTTCATACTTACCTTTTCCTCTCGGTACTCTCTTGACAATAATTGCTTCTAGCTCTCTTTATTCTTCTTCAATCTGTCTGATTTCATCCTCATACTTGAATGTCTTTCTAGATGAACTCTCACCTGGATCATATCTTTATCTATCTCTTCCAAAAGTAGTAGCCTTAAATGCAGATTCAACCTTAGGAAGGGCATCACCAAATTCTCTTAACTCAAAAGCAGTCAGCTTACCAACCAACATATCTCTAGTTACATTTGTTACAGTCTGGAGCTCTTCAATAGCTGTAGCATTGACTTTATAAGTAGTAGGAAAGGATCTAAGCACTTTAGCAACAATCTCTGATTCTTCCAACTTTCCACCAGCACATCTGGTACCACACACAAGTTCATTCTCTTTGCATGAAATTAGTAACATTTTCATCATCACCCATTCTCAACATTTCATATTTCCCTTTCAAACTCTGCAACTTAGCAATCTTCACATTAGCATCACCTTCATACAAAGTTTCCAACATTTTCTAGATCTCATAAGCAGTCTTCAGATCCATAACATTTGTCATCTCAGTATCAGTCAAAGCACTCAATAATGCTTCCTTAGCCCTGATCTCAACAAAAGTAGTAGGACCATTTTGTGGAATAACATACATATTACTTGTAATGCTCTAGTAGGGTTCACTAATGCATCTCAAATGGCACTCCATTCGAGTCTTCCACAAGGAATAATTTGTTCCATCAAATCTCAAAATATCCTTCTTGTATGTCACCATCCCAGATCACCTCAAGCTGTTAAACTTCTTCCAAGGACCAAAGCTCTGATAGCAATTGTTGGCAACACAAGGGCAGACAACTGAGGGGCGGGGGGTGAATCAGTTGTCACCAAATTTCAAACTTATTAAACTTATTAATCCTTATTCTTAGATTTGATCAATATCAATGAAAGCATGAAACAACAACACATCAGAAACACACATAACACCAATATTTTTTATGTGGAAACCCTGTTAGGGGAAAAACCATGGTGGAGGTTAGTCCACAAGATTATACCCTATTAGAAGTATAAGAAGAATAAATGGGGAATGCACATGCATTCAGGCACACTGCCTAGAGCTCACTGCTCAATTACAAAGGAAGACACACTATCTTACAGAGAGATTTGGATAACAACCATCTGGATTTTGAACTGAGAAAATAGCACACTATTGAATTTGACACCATTTTTCGACGAAAGTTCGTCGGTGGTTTGACAAATCTTTGTCAGAAAAGCGACGAAATGACGAAAACATTTTTGTCACTATTTTTTCATCACAAGTCTGACAATGAATTAAACATTGAAATAACGGTACAGATTCGTCAGTCGTCCGCATCATAAAATGACTCAGATGTTCATCGGAATATCGACGAAATGGGCACCAAAAGAACACTAGAAGTTCATCGCCATTTCGACAAAATGGGAAAGTATTTACGACGAAGCCTTCATCGCAGCTAAGCAACTTCATTGGACCTTTTATGTGATTCGTCGGTGATGTTCGTCAAAATTGTGACGAAATGGGCAAGGAGTTACGACGAAGCCTTCATCACAGCTAAGCAACTTCGTCAGACCTTTTTTGTGATTCATCGGTGGAATTCATCAAAATTGTGACAAAATGGACAAGGAGTTACGACAAAGCCTTCGTCACAGCTATAGCAACTTTGTCAGACCTTTTCTATGATTCGTCGGTTGTGTTCATCAAAATTTTGACGAAATAATGCAATTTTTAAAAAAAAATATTCGTTGAAATGTACCATCGATGAGAGATCAATCAAGTCGCGTCCCTTCGTATTCAAATCTCGGGAAATTATTTTATTCGGTCATTTTCCATGTTTATTAGACACTCGCTGAGAGATCATGTAGTTTCACCGACGCCTTGAGTCTCTTCGACAATCAATATTACATATCACTTTGGTGTCACACAATCTCATCGATGTTCTGAGTCTCATCGATAACCAATAGATCATATGTCACTATGGTGTCATGTAGTCATACCGACGTTCTGATTCTCCCTGAGAATTATTCCTTCGGTCTTAAGTGTATCGCTACGATTCTCACCAATGATAACTTATCGCTGTGACTTTGGGGGTTGCCGGGACTTTCCTTCGACTACTTAATAGATTACAATCAAACTTGAGCTTGAAATCAAACTTGAGCTTAAAATTACAAAACAAAATATCATGCCAATTAATTTTACCATTGCTATTCCAGACCTTCAACTTATGGCAGAATAAGTACCAAATTTCCTTAGCATAAA
Source organism: Sequoia sempervirens (assembly GCA_007258455.2). Lineage (NCBI taxonomy): Eukaryota > Viridiplantae > Streptophyta > Pinopsida > Cupressales > Cupressaceae > Sequoia > Sequoia sempervirens. The sequence continues at coordinate 53,002,500 of VDFB02072274.1, forward strand.
AACATTCAAAAAGAATATGTTTGATAGTTTCCCGAGTCCTATGGATACTGCAAATTTCAACACTTTCATGGTTAGATTTATAGGGATCTATCTTTTTCATTAATACAGAGGTAGGTAAAGGAGAAATAATTATAATTGTAACACTATTCATAGTCCAATAAATTATGTTCATAATTTGTGTTCAATGGACCTTAGTTTTATCATTATACTGCCCATCTAATACCATATTTTAATCCAAGGTTAAACTATCTCAGATCTAAAGAAGCACCTTCAATTAACCATTTAAAGTACTATAAAATAAGGTAAGACTTTTACTTGAGAAAGATTGGGTACACTTGTAGGATTAAGTTCTCGCAATCATCAGGATTTATTGGCACACAGACACAACCTACAACATATGAAGTAATGGATGGCTACAAGTTAGTGAAATGGTCCTTAATATGTGAGTGGTTTGCAAATTGATTGGTAGAAAATAAGGTTACAAACAGATCTACATGAAAAATTATGAGGACAATCTACTATAATCATCAAAATAGATGAAAAGTGCAAAGGAAAGAGCTGAGCTACATCTCTAGAGTCTAAAAAAAACACATGCAAGAAACATAAAAAAAAGAACAAACCAGTTTTTGGATGAATACAAAATGGTGCCTTCAGCAAGTGATTCATATGCTTTCACACCTGACACAGGACATTAAGAAGATTTTAGTTTTCCTCTATGAAATTAACTACTTACTGAATAAACCCAGAAACCAATATTATATACCTCCATGTCTAGCCGAGGGTAGGTATAAGAGAAAAATTTCTTCAATGCAATACCGAAAAATATCAATGTGTGTGTAGGTTTGTATTACTCAAAATAACATTTCACTGCCTAAGGAAAAATACCAAAGTGATGTTTTAAATTTCAATCTTCACATAGGCTCCCTTATTGCTACACATGCATATAGAAGCATTATTCAAGCTCTAAACTATTCAAATATTAAGGAATTAATTAGCTATAAGATGGAAAGTTGTTGTTTAGACATAATCCATCATCTTTTACATATCTTTATTCACTCCTAGCGCTTTAGATAAATTTGTGTAAATGAGACAGAAATGTGAATCTTTTATGACAAAGAAAATTCTTGAAAGGAGGGGGGAGAGAGCAAAGGGTAGGGGGAAAGGGAATGCTTGAATGTATAGCAAAGTATAACATTTTGATCATTATAACAATGAAACGAATCTTAAGTTTGAAGCATTAATATCATTTACAACATTTATGATCAAGAATGAATGTAAGTAGAGAAACTTTTGCATACCTGCAGATGGTACAAAATTTCATGGTTAAGTCGAAGCCTCCCATCAACAACAAGATCCAAATATCGTGTATCTATCTCAATCGAGCCTCTAAACCCTTCAGAGCTCAATTTTTCCACTAACCTGTTATGCACAAAAGTCAAATTTTAGAGTTATGTCACCACTAAAAATAGAAGAAACAGAGCTTTGAAACCAAATCCACACACAACACAATGTGGTATTCATACAAATCCATACAAACAAACTAAACTCAGAACATTGGAATGGAAACAACTTCAAATTATGATGTAGAGCATGGATTCGTGGTATAAAGAATCATTTTTATGCCACCATAGTGAAAAGTTAGCACTTTCTTTCATCTTTGCATATTGGTTTGATGCTTCAAATGATGCATTTCTTATATTGAAAAGTGCATTACCTTATTGAGCTTCTCTTTGTTTCGAGAATAGTTTAATATTCAACATAAAAATGCATTAAGAGTGCCAAGTTGAAGAATAAGAATATGAGAAAGCAGTCAAGCATGGAGACATGTGAAGAGTTTCAAATTTCTATCAAAATAAGGTGACAAAATCAATTCAGTGACTGCTATATTTGATAAAGGAAGGTGAATAATTCAATAAAACAACTAGCCTCATTTTGGCTGAGAGTGCAATGTTGCTTCAAGTAAAGGAGACAATCAAAATGGGAGATTCATTCAATAATTCAAGTATATTTCAAGGAATTACAATTATCAAACAGACAAATGTGAACAGGTTTTCAAGGATTTAAATATATAAAAGTCTTTCTCAAAATGAGCAGAATATATCAAAGAACATGGTTTGAGTGAGGGTCTGGAGTGTACTCCTAAAGAGTGTGACTGAGTGAATAAGAGACCAATCTATAGATGTAAATCAAAGAGATTTATGTGTGTAAGGGTGTGAAACAACATGATAATGGCACCCAAAATTGCAAACAGGAGAAACAAGAAAGATTTTCAAACGAATACAAATATATGGAGATCTCAACTTAAATACAATGCACAATTTTGAGCTTTTAACTCTCAGAATGAATACACATATGAGGGTTTCAGTAAAAATACACAAGTTTCTTCAAGATATCAAATAACCATATGATGCAAAATTGAGGAATTTTTGAATGTAACAAATGCCATGGTGGGTCAAGCCAAAAATTTGAGTACATGACCAAATACAGATTTTTGCTTATTTTTTCAGAATACCCACATTGGGGTTTTGAATTAAATACAGCTTCTACAATTTTTAGTTTACCCATGAAGGATTTTATAAGGAAACCACAGAGATTTCAAAAGAAAGCAATAGTCATAGTGGGTCGAGCGAGCTCTAGAGGAGGTATACAAATTTTTTCTAAGATGTAGAATATCCATATGGGTTTTGTCTGAGAACTCAGTTTTCTCCATGTCACTATGAATCACATTGGTTCCTAACAGAAAATCACAACATAGGTGCATTTTCTTCAAAACAACAAATGCCCATATTAGGTTTGTGTTTCAAAATACAAAGATGTGAAAATCCTTTGATGGGTCAAGCTACAAAGTTTCCAAATGACCAGTAAAGAGATTAAGAAGCCACGACCTATCATATTTTCAAGCTTTTGTAAGCTTTGTGAGGAATAGAAAGCAAATAGAATAACAAGAGCTTACCACTTAATGCCTGTAGGAGAACATATAAGCCGCGACTAGAGCTCTACAGAGCTTTCAAAATCCAAACAAAGCACTCAGTTCAGCTCGTGCATGTCGAACAGCGGGTGAAGGAACATAGAGATATCAAAAGCCAACACCGAAAATGAAATAAGGGCATCAAATAGTTATCTCATGGCTGCGGCCTATGAGGCCTTCATTTTACCATCAAGAGGAGCCAAGAAATCAAATAAAAATAACAGTCAACCTTATCATGAGTGGTAGAAATCTAACCTGATGGAGAATCAAAGGAAGGTGAGCTCGAATGGAGGTTTCCAGCTGAAACCCTAGCCCATACTTGGCGGCACTGCTTGCAGAGCAATTTCCCCAAAATTCACCAAATGAAAATGACCCAAATTTAGGGTTTTGCTTTTGTTTTTGTCCACCTTCATGCCCTAATTCAAAAATGGGATTTTTATTTAATATTATAATATTTAGGCTTATTCTTTTATGTCTTATTCAATACCTAGGTCGAGCCTTGTAAAAATGGTGGTGCTATTTGCCTAAGTCCTTAGGTTTCTTTGATAAATTTTTGGCAATGTAAGGGGGCTATGAACTTTAGAAATTTGTGATTAATGGTGCCTTGGTAAGGAGGGGATAGTGATAGATATCTTTGATTGATTTTGTGAGAAATCAATAAAATTTGTAAAATCATTGCACTTATGACTTAGGATCTTTTTTTCAGATTGATTTTGGAGAAATCAATTAGGGGATATGATAAGAGATATTCATTATATGTTTTATGATTTTTTAAGAAAATCAATATTGTAAATGGAGAGACAAGTTGTATTTTTGCAAAATATTTTTTGAATCTTTAGTTGCAAAAATTAGTCAAATTATGAAAATTTGCATATCATGTAAAGCAGGATTAAAGCAGTGTTTTTATAAATCGCTTTATTCTTTGCTATTTTTAGCAGATTTCTTGAGGTACTGCCTTGTTCGGATTTGAGATGCCTGCTGGATGGATAAGGTGTTTTATTTTCTTTTAAAGTAGATTTAGTCTATTTTTAGATGTTGGACAGTGTGAACATGAAAAAAGTGAGTTTTTTCTGCTTTTGTGCAGACTTTTGGGACAGTTTTGATACCTTTTCCTTGAGATTTATTTTTGAGCTTGGATTAGGGTTTTTGGAGGGATTTATCTTGAAGAAGACTTAGTTTTCTACTTCTTCTCAGTTTAGATTCTAGTTTCTTGCTCTGACACACTTGGAGCTTGTAAACTTCTTTGTACTCAGATTTTGAGAGTTTTCACTCCTTCACTCAATAAAACAGCAAATTTTTCCTTTCTCAGTTCTTGTTTATGATTTGCAATAGTAATTTGATTTGTCTTGTGATTCAAATCTGTTGAATCCTTTGCTTGTCTTATTTTTGTTAGGTGATTTGCAAGAGTTGCATGCTAATTCAGGTTGTGCCTTGTGTTTATTTCAAACCTTTGCACAAATCACTTTTGGATTATATGTGTTGTGAGATTGTGAGAATCAAGTTTTAAAGAGGTGGTGAGAGTGAGTCATTATCAAAATCTTCATGAAGTTGGTCAAATAGTTTAAGTGTTAGAATTTCAGTCTTAAGTTTTAAATCCAGTTCATCCTTCTAACTCTTTACCTGAAAATCACTTAGAATAGGATTCATTTTTCGGAGAACCAGCTCACTCTGGAGATTCTCTTTTCGCATTGATCACCCACATCTGAAAAGAGTTTCCATGTTTCAAAAGATAGTCTATTTTTTTCAAATCTGACAAAGGGTGCATATTTGATTGATAACAATTCTCATTTGTTAAGAAGAGGAAATTTGTGAAGCGAATTAAGGTAGAGCAAAGCAAAGTGCAAAATCAGACAAAAGGTCCAAAATTTGATCTATGAGCTTAACTGGAACTGTAACCAGGCATTTGTATATTACTATATGCTATCTTCTCAGTTCAATCTTTTGATTGTGATCCAAATCTTTTGTAAGGAAGTGAGCCTTCCTATTTTGAGCAGTGTGCTTGAATGCAAGTGTATTCCCATTTTGTTAAACACTATATTTTGAGTACTCAAATTATGGATTGACCTCCACTGTGGTTTTTCCCCTAATAGTGTTTCCACATAAAAATCCTTGTGTTATGGTGTAGTGGCTTATTGTTTCACGTTCATGCATCTTTCTTTTGATTGAATGGTTTAAGCACTTGAAAGGACAAATTAATAAATGTTCAAATTGTGGCTTATTGTTTCATGTTCATGCATCTTTCTTTTGATTGAATGGTTTAAGCACTTGAAAGGAAAAATTAATAAAAGTTCAAATTGCTCAACACTGATTCACCCCCCCTCTCAGTGTTGCTTGAGTTCAACAAAAATTCTTTGGTAGAAATGTATGGAAAATGTGGTAGCATAGAAAAGACGGTGAGTTGTTTGAAAAAGTGCCTCAAAGAAATTGGGTCTCATGGTGATGGACATCACCATGAGACCGCATTTCTTTGAGGCAATTTTTCAAACAACTCAATGCCTTGTCTATGATATTGCTTACTATTATTCTTTCATATATTCCTTCCAAGCATCCATAGCATAGACAAGGTAGTCAACTATTTGAAAAGATGCCTTAGTAAAAAGTGGTCTCATGGAATGCCATGACAAGCAAATGTAATTGGAAGCTGCTCCTACTTATTACTTATGCTATGTGAAGTAATTGCATCACTGCTTATGTTGACTTTCTAAACAACTATATTTTAGTTGAAATTTTTTCATCTATCAACATCAAGTTATTAGTTATGGAATGTGAAGTAATTCTTTGAGTTTGAAATATGTGCAATGCAACGTAATCAATGATATGAATATAAACTACACAAATCTATTAAGTATAATTCATTATTTAAACTCTTTATTCTATTACCTGCGTGTAGGTTTTACAAAATCCACTAGCACTAGGAGGTGTTCCCATGAAACCTCCAATATTAGCCTATTCAACATCAAAAATCACATATTAAAATACCATTCATCAAACAATGCTATTAACATGTAATAAATTTATAATTATTTACTAGTTACATACCTCAATGGTAGGTGTAGTGGAGAAATAAGCAGGTGTAGGGTCGGTGTATCCAATATCAACACCGTGACCCTGTAATTTTATTAAAATCATAAAACTAAATTAGTTAATCTTGCATTTCAAAATCAAAATTTAATAAATTAAATTCAATGAACATGGTAACTTTTACTTGAGTATCAATGCCATACACCCCATGCAAAATCTTAGTTGTCCTCTCCATCTCCATAGCTGCAAACAGATCTTGCATAGCAGCCTCCTAAGTGTCGGTCAGGTCATATGAACAAGTCGCCCCGCAAGATTGACACAAATGGGTTTGAAGGCCACCACTCGAAGACTCCCCTAGATGGCACTGTAGAATAGGGTTGGCATGTTGGATGACACTCTGGGTCAAAGAGTCAATCACTTGCAAATTCTCTACATCAGCACTCTCCTTTGTGACACAAGGGATAACGACGTGCTCATGAGGAGGCCTAGCAAAAGATCATCTTCCTTTCTGTGTAGCATCTGGTTGTGCACCAGGTCTATCTTGAGTCGACCCCCCACCTCTCCCCTGGAAGTCCCTCATACCAACATAATTTGGGATTTTGTTCAATATGAACTCACAATATAGTTTCCTAAGGAAATACTACGAGACTTCACAATTGTTGCATGGTGGGTAATCAAAAACCATGTACCACCTATCATAAAAAAGTTCCTAATCTATTGGTGGTGGCACCAATGAATAGGAAACCTCTTCGCATCGAGGGTAAGATTTTGATTTGTGTGTGGATCAGTGAATAGTGAGAACAAATCACCTTTTGTAATTTTTAAATCCTTTACATCTTTATATGATAATTTATCTGTGTACTAAGCCCTAGCCGCCTACCTCCTATCTTGCCATCCAGTTATTTGTTTGCTAATTGAATCTACACTTTTTAACATTTCTTTCAATGAAGTTTCCAGGGTCATTCTTTCTGTGGTTGAACCATTTGGATCGCTCAACCTCTTGATTAAATCCTCAATTTGTTTTTTATTGTTCTCAATTTCACTCATTAAATTTTGTTGAGTGCCAGGAGGGTGTTGAGGGATTGGTGGAGGAGGTTGTTGTTGTGGTTGATTAACTTGAGGATTTTGCTCTGCTTGTTGAGGATTTTGAGGGTTTGTAGGTTGATTTGCATCTCCTACAAATTCAAAAAATAGATATCAAATACAACCTAAAACTAATAGATTCAAAACAAAAAGAAAACAATCCTTACCTATCAGACCTCCTCATCGACGTGGCGACATCGTGGCAATGAAATAGCAACCATTGATGAAGAAATTCAAAAAATAGCTCCTCCTAGAACGTGAGTGCAGAATATTGGGGTTTTAGCTACAGGCAACAAAAAAACACAGTGACAAGTAAAAATGAATTCATTTTCTTTTCTTTTTTGTTTTAATAGGTCATAATGTGAGCACGTTACAATGCAGTCACATTATGGGCTAGTTGTGGTCGAGCCTCTGGCTTGGAACACCAAGCCATAATGCGAGTGCATTATAACACACTCATGTTATGAGTTTTCAAAAAAAATTCAAAAAGTGGCCACAAATTGGCTACCCATCTTCATGCACCCACCCAATTATTCTACATGATGTTTGCAATAAGTTCATCTTCATCTTGGTTTTCTAACAAGGGACTACGTTCAATAGTCATAAAATTTTGTAAGGAGTATTGGTCTTCCTCATCTAGGGTAGGCCATGCAAGTTGGTCCAAATCTACATGCAGTTGAGCAGGTGGATAGAGGACTAGTTTCTTAGTCACATTTCCATTGGAAATTATCATAGTACAAGACTTGCAACCTATAAAGGCATCTAAAGCTGTCAACTAAGGTCTCCCTAAGATGAGGGGATATCCTACAAGATTAGCTTTAGGCTGCAACACTATAAAGTCTAATGTTATTACTCCCATGAGTCTAATGTTATTACCAAGTTTTATATGACTCCCTCAGGATTGACTATAGACCTATCTACTAACTATAGCATAGTAGGTGTAGGTCTAAGCTCCATTAGCTGTAATAATTTTATGGTTTATTTGTACATTAAATTAATGGCTACCCCAAGGTCAATTAAGGTGTTCTTTATGAGAGTACCATTAATTTTGACATCCACTACAGGGATCCTAGGGTCTGTATACTTGGGGATAGTTATGTTTCCCAACATAATGTCTGCAAGTTATCCCAAGACATGTACAGTTTAAGGGTCCTTACATTTCCTGCCTGGCTTTTTGAGGCATAACTCTCTCACTATTTTGGTATAAATAGGTACTTCCTTAATGGCCTGGATGAGGGGTATTTTGATGCAAACATCCTTGAGTTGTCCCAATAGATCAGTTTCAACTTGTGAATGATGTTTTTGGACTGTTAGTCTCTTAGGAAATGGAGGCTCTGGACTCATTTTCAGTGGATTGATTTGATTTGACTCAAGTTCCCTAGATTATTTATCCATGGGCCTTTTTGGGAGTTTCTCATCAATTAATTTAGTAATATGAGGAGATAAAGGCCCAACTAACTAACATCTTCCCTGATCTGAGGTGTGCATCACTTACCTCAACCCCATAGGCTTGGTATTGTATAGTGTAATTAGCATAAGCTTGTTGTGCAGGCTTATTATATGGGTTAGGTGTAGGTTGTGTTGGAAATTAAGGTGCTCTTGGTGGAATTAGTGCAACTGTTGAAGGGTTTAGCATTATAGCTTGTTGTTGTGGTTGCAAGGGCTATTGTGGCTACCGATAATTAAAATTTTGATTTTCCCACTGTTGACCTCTTTTCCATTGAGGTTGCCATTAATTTTTTGGGATGTCCATTGAGAATTATAATTAGTTCCTTGGAAATTCTATAGTGGTCACATGTTTTTTTGTTGATTCCAATTGGATTGAGGCATTGGCCATTGTGGGTTTTGCACATTGGCCTAAGATTGAGGGTTCCAATTAGGGAAATTTGCATTTCTAAGAGGAAATGGCATGATATAATACTTAAAGGATCTTGGGGCATACCTTGTCTTAGCTGCCATGGTTTGCATTGAGCTATGTAGAACACTTAACCATGTCCACTTTCCAATGCATGAAATTTTGATGTCCCTTGCTTATCTTCATAAATATTGGCCACCTTCTTGCACTTACAATTGATTTTATTTTGTTGATAGTGTGGGAAGTATTTTGTAAGGGATGCCTCTACTTCTTTTTTCTTTTTCTTGATGTGGGGGTATCTAATTGTGTATCCAAGTGGCTAATGATATCATCTTTCATGTTTGATAGAAGGTTGCTTAGCTCCACCCTTGAGACTCCAGTGGTTGATTTGTTGATGGAAGATGTCATGTCTCCTCTAACCTTCTTGGTGAAAGACCTTAAATAGTTTTTATATGCTTTGTAGATCTCCTAAAATGGTAACTATGAGATGTCCCTTGCCCCAATTAGGTTAAGTGCATCCATATAGTCCTCATTTACTCCCCTTAAGAATACCAATTTCAGGGATTCATCAGAGTCTATTTTGATGAGATTTCTTGAGGTAGAACTGAAACCTCTCTACATAGTCTTTCAAAGATTCATCTTCCTTTTGTGACATCCTAAAGATGGCTTTCTATCTATGCCTCTATAGTAATCCTAGTATTTCTCTAGGAATTTTATCTTCATTGTGTTCCAATTGGGAACAAAATCTCTTCCCAACCCCACAAACCATCTTAGAGAAGCATCTTTTAGTGTTGCTAGAAACAATTTGAGTCTACGAGCATCTATTGTATAGTCATAACTTCAACATAGCACATCAAACTCAAAAGGAATTTTTTTTGGGTCCTTTGTAACCAACCCATAGAAGACATGTAGTGTTGAAGGAGGTATATACTTCAAATCAATAACTCTCTCCTAGTTGGCTATAGGGAACTCAAACGTTACATGCTTTGGTGGGTCTTCAACTACTGCATCAACCATGATGTTGATGTGTATGTGGGAAGTATCCTATGTTTCTGGTGTAGGTATTGGTGTCAGGGATGATTCTTCTTCATGAATACCCTCTCTCTATTCACTATGTTCACCAGTATCCTGTAATGCTTTGTATGATGAAGGGATAAATATTATTAGAGCATCTCTTTAACTCCACATGCTTTTTTTGTGAATTTTTGGTTCAATGGTTCCTTCACATTGTTAGTAACTCATGTTGTGTTGATGGCTTGAAACCTATTTACCCTAATGCTGAAAAAAATTTGCTAAACTAGGAAAGCTTGTAAAGAATTGGAAATACACAGAAGAATCCTAAGCTTAGCATTGTCCTCAGTAACAACACCAAAAATGTAGAGCCTCTCTATTTTCTAATTAACTTGGTGCTACAGGTAGACACATAATTCAAAGGATGACTTCCTAATTGAACAATTCATCTTCGCTGAGAGGTTTCATTTAATTATCAACTAGGGCCTTCATAAGCTTTTGATAGTGTTTCCACTATATGTGCATTCATGGATTCTAACACATCCTATATCAATGAGTATAAGAGATTTACATGTGTACAAAAAATGATAAAATTTGGAAAAAGGAAATGAAACGTTAACTGGAAAAATAGAGGAAATAACATAAACTACTACTTGTCCTATGGGTAATTATCACTTAAGGCTATGACTACTAACTTCTAGGACTAAACTATAACTAATCACTCTATGAGTATGAAACAATTATTAAGCTACAAAATCTAATTCAATTATATAATTATACTCATGAACTCCACATGTGTGTAACTGTAAACTATCTTAATCAATAATGTATGAACTAATTTAATAACAGAAAAATAGAGTAGATAATAGTACCTCAAGTGGCCCTTGCTTGAGTTGTTGCTTACATAATAGATGTCAACACATACTATTTGGTCAGCAAATCATGATACTAAATTAAATCCTTTATCACATGATAACTTTGAACTCTGACAAGAATCTAATCAAGTTTTCACATTTAGAAATACATATTCATTATTCAACTAATAACAGGAAATTGGATAACTAGTAACTAGATTTTCTCCTTACAACATATCCCACTATATAGGGTCCGTGAGGAGTCTTATTCATCCTAGTATTGAAAATAGAAACATAATGTTTTTGTCCACTCTCCCTGAAGAATAGGGAGAGGACTTAGTCTTGTAATAAAAAATAATAATTGAAAAGTAGAAGAAGACAAAATAACTTAGAACTCTTCCCTAATTTATAATGATAGAGATGTGTTTCATAGGAAATGTCACATCACAGGTTACTCCTACTCAGAAAAGACTCCTTTCAATCATCTTATTCAATTTGCTTATAGTGACTCATGATTTACCATTAAATGGTTTCCTTTTTTCTTCTCTAGAGTTGTCACGCTTTAATCATTCTAGCCACTCCCCCACAACTTCTTGTGGTCCTTATGTTGTGGGTTAGAAATCCTAGCTGCTACGGGTTACAATTATTCTATCTTCAAAAGGTTAATTTCATTCTAAATTACACACATCATTAATAACCATAAATTAAGCATAGAATTATATTGAATTTCATGAACATTCATACATTCACTCACACAAATTTCAACATATCATATTTGCATTGCTACATACTAAAGTCTAGTTTAAGATGCATAAAAGGTATAAAAGATGTTGAAGCCTTAGGATTGTCTCTGAACTTTGGCAGATTGAAATGATAAAATACATAAACTTAATAAAGAAAACTAGCCATAAACTGAAACCATCAATAGTATCTCCTATTTTCTATATATTTTATGACAACTTGTAAGGTGTAATAGTCGTATAAGAGACTATTTATAGCATGGAAGTGTCATGTGCATTTTTAACATTGTATTTTGGAACTTTTTTTGACCCATGTTAATGTTTTATGTTGTTACTTTGAGCCTCTATGAATATTTATATTGTGAGATTGAGATGGAGACATTATGTGAAGTTTTATAGGTACACAGATGTTGTCAGATTGGATGCAAGATAGAAGGAAGTTGAATGTATTGTGATCTCTTTGTAGATAATACAAATTTGCCCTCTTTTTTGTGGAGTTTTTTACCCAAAAGTTTTTTCTCCACATAAATATCTATGTTATGAGTATGGATCTTGAGTATTGCTGATTTTCTTTGTTGATGGTTCATATTAATTTAATTCTTCATTGATATTCTATAGTATAGTTTTCAAATTTGCAAGTTTATTTTAGTTTTACATATTGTAGTTGTAGTTTTCTTCTTTTCTAACAATGATTAATATAAAATGTGAGAGGGGGTCACATTGTCTTAAGCCTTTTGAATCTTTAAATAAACCTAGTGTAGATCCATAAACAATAACCACATATTTTTATCTAGGATAAGCATTCCTTGATAACATTTTTATTATGATACCAAACCCAAACTACCCAGTACTTTATCAAGAAATTTCGAAGATACGCTATCATATGCATTCAAAAGATTGAACTTGAGAACAAACCTAGCCTTTTTATTTACCACTAATGAATGCAAACCTCATGAAATCAAATAATCAAAGCAAGGATCTTTTTTTCCATGAATGAATCTACTTCACTACTAAGAAATCAACATTGAGATTAAATCCTATAACCTAAGATAAATAGTTTTTGATTTTTTATAAATTGAATTATAAAGGCTAATGTTATAGAAATCATGGAAGCCCCTACCTTTTATAGTATAAGGACAAGAAAGGTGACATTAATTTCCTTAAGAAAATTGACACTCCTAAAGAACTCCTTGGTATCCTTCACCAACTTAATCCTCACAATATTCCAAAAGATCTAAAAAAATAAGTGGGGAAACCACTTGGTCTTGGGAGAAAATAATAGCTTTAATATCCTCATCTAAAACATGTTTTAAGAGAGAAGAATTATTAAGATCATGTATAATTCTTGAAACAAGGCTTAATACATTATATTGGACATGAAACCCTCCAAAATAAAATTACTAACAAACACAATAGCTTTTCCTTAATTTCATTCTCATCATTATAACAAGCATCATTCTCCTAGGTTTCCTTTATTCTATTGGATGACCTGTGTTGGAGAATAGTCATATGGAAGAATATGGTATTCTTGTATCCATCCTCCAAACAAAGAGCTCTAGATATCAACTTCCAAAAGTCTTATTCCTTAGAGATGAGGGAGTGGATATCACATAGAAGTTTCTTCTCCTTATTCATTAACTCCTCATTCTACACCTACTCTATATTTCTCTATGAAAAATGCCTAGTTTCTCTCTATCTTTTGAATTTTTCCTAATCATGTCATGAAGGGATTCCATATTCCACTTTCTAATATTTAGTTTTACATTACTCAACTTATTTACTAACCTAAACATTGCACAATTTTGGATGAAAGAAGAGGTCATTTCAACTATTTTTTTTTGTTAATATAAAAGGAAAGGCTATCATATTGCTTGGAATATATCTATATAAACCACAATAGGAGAGTGGTCAAATCCAATCATAATCTAGGCCAATAAGGAGAAATAATACAAATTTAGCCAATTTAGAGAAAGAAGGGCTTGGTCAAGCCTCACTTAGATGAGAGAAGAGTCTCACCTCTTGTTTGGAAAAGTAAAATATACACCTTCCAAGTTTGAATCCAGTAATGTATTTTAGTGAATGAAGTTTGCAAAACATTCTTAGTTATTCATAAAGCTTTGGGATCTAGGAATTTTCTCATTTTTCTTTAATGGAGAATTAAAATATCTCATAACCATCCAACTTAGATGATGTAGGAGCATCCGGGTCCATAGGCGATCCTGCATCGTCCAAAAACATTTCAGTTTGATTTTTAGTGTTGTGTTTGTTTTGGTTTGCATTGGTGTTTTTAGGCATCTCTCAGCAGCTAAAACTCAAAAATTTAGTCAAAATTGCAATTTTCAATTTTTCTCCAATTCACTATTTCAGAGGCTCCGCAGGCAGTTTTTGAAAATTTATTCCCAAAAATATGTAAGAGCTGAAGAAAAATCCTTTTGTAGGGATATTCTTTGAGGTACCATGTAAAATATGCATAAAGAATCAAAGTAAAATCTTTCACGGTTTGAGAGATTTTAATGTTGAAAGTTTGTACAAATATGTGTTGACAATTTACGAAAAATTTAAAATCTTGAGTTCTATCAAGGCTGGAGAGAAATGACTTAGTGGGAGGCATCATAATGATATTACACTCATAGTGGCAAGATTTCATGCAAAAAAGAGCTTATGGGTGAAAGTTATGCAAAAAGTCAATTTTCAACTACTTGGCATAAAATGGTGAAGTTACAAAGAGTAAAATTTTCTAATATTGCTCCATGAGGTATTATTCACAGTAATTTAATGGTTTTATTTTATTAATCGATGCATTTAAAAATATCAAATATGTGAGGACAGAGAACCTTCATTATTTCATTGATGGTGCCATGTTTGGGAGAGTTTTTAAATATTGTTTTAATGCCTTGCTCAGTGGCATATGAAATGGGAGGCTTCATATTAAATAGAATTTCATTTTTCCAATGGGGAAGATGGCGTTGAGGTGAAGTAATTGCAGTTTTTTTTTTTAAATATATGATTCAATATGCAACAACAATAAAGACACAAAATGAGATGCCAAAGAAGGAAAATAACACTTCTTGCCTAAGGCTGCACCAAAAATAGATATATATGTAGCAAATTAATTTAATTAGTAGTGTTCTGGTGAGAGGGAAGGAATTAAGAACAACAGATGCTCATGCTTCAAGGGCTGGTGAGGATTTTAGAGTGAAATTTTCCCATGAGAGGGACATAGAGCAGCCTGGGAGTTGTAGCCATGAATGGATGCTGAAAAAGAGTTGGAATGTGAGGAATGATATGGGGTTTGGCAGAGGAAAGCTACTTTATTATGTTATAGATCTGAGTTAGTCAAAACCAAAAACTAGAGAGGAGTGGAGTGTTCTATAGTAGAAGAGATTTGTAGAGAAGAATCAGATGAGGTTGCTGAGAGAGGCCATGAAAGGCCAAAGATGTAATTTTGTTTTAGATGCTTGTAGTCATTTTCTTTTGATAAAATTGAAATGAAATAAGTGTGATTTGATGTTAAGCTTTTGTATAAGCTTTGTGTTTCATTTTATTGTGAAAATAAGTTTGTGGATTTAAAAAATTATATGTAAAATTTGAGTTATGAGTTGCATGTGGGAGTTTGTACTTCATCATTAGAGAGGGGTACATATTTATAAAATAGATAAGATGGGACCAAAAAAAATTATTGCACCCCTCATATTAGGAACATAGACATTGGATAAAATATAGGAAGTATTCTCCTTCTAGTGGTGAAAAAGGAAATCAACATAATTAGGGTCAAGAACAAGAAGCATTCCTTAAAAATTTTATGAGTTCCAAAGAATGACAATGCCACCAAAATCTTCATAAGAATCAACACCCTTGCAACCACTACTCTTGAAAATTCTTACAATTCTGATATCTTTTTCAATAGGAATTTTGGTTTCTTGGACAAGTATGATGCTTAATTTATATTATCAATTCAGATTTTCCAAAAGGTCATGCTTGTGAAGATTGTTCAACCCTTTAACATTCCAAGAGATTTTCATTTTAAATTTTTTTTGGAGTACTCTTAGGGAGTAAAGCTATAAGGTTAGTGTGGATTCCATCAACTTCTTTCTTTATTTCTTTCTCTCTGAGTTCCTTATGGCTTGATCTTCCACTTCTTTTTTATTTTGATCCACAATCTATAATTTTTTCTTTTGATATTCCTTCCCTTGAAATCAATCATTTTTCTCTCCATCTCTTTGTTATCCTCCAATCTATCTTGAGAATCAAAATAACTTTAATTATTCTTCTACAAATATGAAGATATTAAGCTTCTAAAACTAAAAATTTCTTACAATGTGAGACTATCCTTCTTTAGATCCAAATGATACTTACAACTTCTCCAAAATGAGAACATATACTCTTATTTTGTGGAAAAAATTGACCCCTTTCTCCACCCTATAGCTAACCTACAATAAAACATATACCAAAACCCTCTAAAACATCACTAGTCTACTATGTTCTAAACTCTAAATTTCCACCACTAAGTTTGAGGGTTTGAATCATTATAGTGATCCAATGAAGAGATTCTAATAGGTGGAATAACATCAATAACATCTAGAACTTGATTGGATTTACCATTTGTTAAACCCACCTCCATACCTCATGGTCCTTTTCCATTTGGACAAATTTTGGCCCAGTGCCCCAAATTTTTACACTTGAAATGTGTCATAGGGAACTTATCATGTTATATCTCTTATTTTTAGATACCTAGATTAGAATCCAAAGATATATGTGAAGGATGAATATATCCAACAAGCAATATAATAGATATTTTGACAAATATGAGGTAATTTTGGGACCTTATTGTCAAATCAATAGCCAACAAATTCCCAAGAACAATAGCAATACCAACAAATACTTCTTCCTCCTAGTTATATTTATCAAGTAACAAGTAGTACTTATTGTTGTAGCTCAAAACTATGTTCTAGACTAGCATTGCTCAATAAGATTCTAGTTCCACCCATCAAGGTTCTATTCAACTGTTTAGCTACCCCACTTTTGTGCAATGTGTCGGGTGTTTTCCTCTATCTAAAAATTATAATGTTCTTGTAGAACACTTTAAATTACTTAGAGCAATACTATCTACCATTATCTAACTTCAACATTACTTTATTACTAGACTAATGCTTCAAAAGTGCCTTAAACTTATGAAAAACCACAAATTTCTTTTCAAGAAAATATACTCAAACATGTCTATAATAATCATCAATAAAGGATACATAATACTAAGACTTACTAGTTGAGTACACATCCATAAGAAAAAATATATTATTGTGAATCACTTCTAAAATCTATCTTGCTCTAGGACTTCATAAAGAAAATTTTACCCTTATTTACTTTTCAAACACACAATGTTCACATAACTCAAAACCAACATAATAATCTAAAATAATTTCTACCATATTCTTACTTAATAGGTTTTTCAAACCTCTTTCCCTTATGTGGCCCAATCTATGGTGTCACAACATACTTGATTCAAGTTTGGTTAAATTAACTAAATTACACAAAGTTGATGCATCTAGCCTAAATAGTGTTCTATGCTTAATGTCTTTATCCATCACCAAATTATCTCTAGCAAAACTAAAACCCTTGTCATCTAAGATAACACTCATTCCAAAAGAAATCATCTTATAAAAATAAATATTATTTATTTACAATACTAAAATATACAAAACATCTCTCATCCTTGAAGGGCATCCTAACCTTTCTCTAACAAAAAAAATAGAGAGATTTATTATCACTAAGAAAAAAAATTCCTCCATCACACTCATTATACTTATAGTACCACTCCTTATGAGGATTCATGTGTAACAGTGCAACTAATTCAATCAACCAATAATCATCACCAACAATGTTAGTAGAGATCACAACATCACTACTAATCTCATCATTTTATAAGGATTTATTAGTTGAGTCATATTTTTTATTAGTCTTTCATTCCTATTATCACCTAAAGTTGCACCCTTGTTGAACTTGATGTTCAACACCTCAGTGTAACATGGGAAGACCTCCAAAGCTATGGGTCACTTATAGACAAAGTTCAACCTCTGGAGAAGGCCGACTTCCTTTGGTGTCACCTAACTACTAATTTTGTAAAGGGAAAGGGTAGAAGGAGGATAACAGTAAAACTAATAAAAACACTATCTCTATGGTGATGCACCAAATTTACTAAGAAGACACATAACACAATTTACACACACAATTTCAGTCAATGACAGAAGCTTCATTGTACACAAATCAATCACATATGTTTTCTGCATAAACATTTCATGAAAAGGTTCATATGGCTACACTCCTAGAAGGAAGGAATAACTTCACAACTAGAGAATACTACTTTTTGAACACATCTCACAACCTACAAAAAGGTGCTAAGATAAGACATAACCACAAGGAATCATACAGTTTCTCAAGTAGTTTCATCAATTATATGAATGCACACAATTTTAATAGAGAGATTGAAAAGGTAAAGCGCTTATACTCATTGATTTCAATGGTGAACATTGATATGCATGCATATCATGAGTTACAAAACATAGTCTCTCTTCCGCAAAGAACTCCACAAATTACAAACGTAGAAAAGCACCAGGTAAGAACCCCTAATAAAAGAGGAAAAAATGCCATATATACAATAGAAACCAAAGGTGTCGGCGACCGCCCTTAGGGTTTCTACAAAAATGAGTTGGCGTCTGGACACGTCAGCCCTAGAAGCGCTTGGAATAAATTCAATGAGGCATTAAATGCGCATACCCCCTCCATGTCGGCGAAAGATCGCTCCAAGGATGCCTTTAGATCCTTTTGGAACCATTGTCATTAACTCGCATCCTTCAAATCTGTCGTTAAGACTCCATGTGTTCTATCTTTGACCCTGAAAATCGCTCCCGCAGAGCCTCTTTGAATGTTCCAGGGGGGACTATCATTCGCATCCATCTACCTTTGCCAGTTGACATCCCATCAGTCATTAAGACTCACAACTTTTCATCCCTTACGCTCTCCTCTCGTTATAGATATTTCTGCAAGTTGATCTTTTTGTAAAGCGGCCTCAGGCGTTCTCGACATGCTTTAACCCCTTAGAACTGGCGAGGGCAGAGCCAAGATGACACCGAAACTGGGACTGGGGTCGGAATGGGAACAGAAGCAAAACAGATGAAACCTGGTCGAACCGGGATCGGGACCAAAACCGCCCTTGAAAATTTCTTCAAGTTTCAGGTTCAGATTCTGACCCGGGCCCGCCCTTGATAGAACTCAAAAGAAGATGAAGGAAAGGAAGAGAAGGAAGAAAGACGACTGGGAGAAAGCACCCCCTGGACAAAACTCAAAAAACAAAGGGAAAAGAACAAGACTGACAGAACCGAGATTAGGACGGAACCAGAACCTGGAACTTCAGAAAAGTTTCAGAGTTCGGTTCCAATTCCGGTTCCGGGTCCGCCGGAACAAAAACAAAGATATACAAGGAAAAACAAAAGAGGCGGAACCAGGACCGGGATCAGGATTGGAGCGGGGCAACACAAAAGAGTCAGCGGAACCGGAACCGGAACTAAATCCGGACCTAAAACTTTCTCGAAGTTTCAATTTTGGATTCCATTTCGATCCCGCCCCCAGCAACATACAAGGCATGAAGGAAGAAAGAAACACAAGGAAGAACAAAGAGGAGGAGACATCCCCCAACCATAGGCAGTGAAAAAGAAAAGAAAAGGGTGGAACCGGGATCAGGACCAGAACAGAAACAGGAACTGAAACTTTTGGAAAAGTTCCAAGTTTGGTTTTAGTTTTGATCTTGAGTCCAGCAAGATGAAGAAAAGTGCCTAAGGAAAATAAAACCCAAGGCACACAAAAATAAAGACCAAAGGACACCAAAACATAAACAGGATCAGAACAAAGTGGGGGTGGAACCAGAATGGAAATTGGAACCGAAACTTTTGGAAAAGTTCCAAGTTTGGTTTCGGTCCGACTCCACCTCCGACAGAACAAAAGCAAAAGGGCCAAACAACACAAAAACCCGACAGAACCGGAACCGGGATGGGACCAGAACCTGGAACTTCAGAAAAGTTTCAGAGTTCAGTCTTGGTTCCGGTTCCGCCCCCAATAGAACAAAGGGAAAAAGGGCATGAAGGAAACTAAATAGAAGAGGGGAAAAACAAGGCAAGGATACAAGATGAAGACCCACCCAAAACTGAACACCTACACGCTGGGCTCAACCCTCTTGGGAGCCACATTTAATCCACGTGCTGAATTAAAAACATCATTTTCCCCAAAGCTGCACAAGAAGCAAAAAAGTTAGAAAATATGTAACCTTGATACAAATGTTCCTCCATTTGGTCTTCGAGAACACCTGAAAGCACGGGTTACCCTGCCTGATTGAGTCCGTAGGTGAAAAATGGGTAACATTTCTAGCGACCTTTGCTAGATGTTTGCCTACTAAACATGGAAACCAATAGCCTAGGCCTATCCATTGGGCATGGAGTCATTGGGAAAACTCAAAAATAGATCTAGAGCATCTTGTACATGGCTATAACACATTTGTGACTCAAGAAACAGATCACTTGGAAATTTATTGAAAACAGGAAAAACTGTTGAATGGAAACTACTTATTTGTGTTGGAACAACACTTAGGGAATTGAAACAGCAACTAAACCTACCCTATACTAACCAGTGAGAAATTGGTCAAACAAAACCATTCACAGGATGGTTGAAGTAGCTGCCCTTTCTTTTCAAAGTATAATGACTAGCATACTCAAGGACAACTAAGTAAAAATGGTACACAGAAAAATGTTTAACAAGATGATGCACTGCCTCTTGAAAGAGGTGAATAAGTTCACTTACCTCACTAAACAGACCATATGTTTTTTCAATCAAAAGAGGATAGGTCAACTGAACATACTCTTGTTTGGCTGTCAGTGCATCCTTGATAACATCCTCTATTGTATCTTCATGTGTGAGTGCATGATTGAGCATTGGTGTTGTATTAGACTCCATCTGGGCTAGGTATCTGATTGGACAGCCTCTGGTAAAGGCAAAGCTTGAATTTTTCTTGTTGATCTCTTGCTCATGGGCTGCCATTTTATCACCTTGCTAGCTGGAAAGGTATAACCCCTGTGGTAGACTTGATGGAAAAGTAGTAACCTCCTCAGTATGCTCACACTTTCCAAAATGAGCACTCACTTCTTCAATGGAGAACGATGAGATGGCTTCCTCCAACACACCTTCAGTCAATTCATCAACCTCAGGCTCTTTTATAGACTAGAATGGAAGCTACTTATAATTCTCATCATTACTGGAAGAATTACATTCTGATTCAGGCTTGTCTTTTTCAACGAAAGAAGACAACAATTCAAGTGGTGATGAAGTCTCAAGTTCTTTTGTACAATGGAATGGAAGCTCCTCCAACCAATTATAACCTTGCAAATTAGGCTCATTAGGCTCCTCCTACTGTTTCAACATTTGTTCAATTTTATGAACCTGTTGTTCTAGTTCATCATGACTATCAACTACTTTTGAGTCTTCATAAGGATCAAAATTAGCTTCCTCCTCAAAAACCTTAGCAGTAGCTTTTTCAACCACAACATGTTTGAAAACATCAAAGCTCTCACCTGGAGGATAGAAACGGGTTTGATTTCAGGCTTTTCTTCCTGAATTAAGGCCCTATTGTCTTGATGATTATCATCAATTAGCAACCCACCCATGCTTTCTTGTTGTTCAACCATTTGTTGTTTTTGTCTATATTCCTCCATAGCTAGATGTAGCAAATCAATATTTTTAGTCTCCTCCAAGTTGAGTTAGTTGTACTAGTCAAAGCTCTGCCCTTCTTTTGCTTCTTGGATGCCAAAGCATGATTTCATTTGCATGATAGGTGAAGGAAACTCACAAGGTGACTGAGATGGGACTTTCCAACTTGGAATCCTGAGGGTAGAAGACTTATTGATAGGTTCACTAAAGAGCTTGGAAGGTTTCTCTTGTTTAAAGCTAGGAAACCTATATCTGGAAGCATCCTATTTCACCGGATGTTTCAACATTATAGGAGGTGAGCTGAAACTAGGAATGGAAAGGGCTTCCTGTGTCTCATATCTTTGTGCTTGATAATCTAAATAAGCTCGACTACCTTGTACCTGAGCAGATAAGAATTTCATTTGCTCCTCTTTGGCTGCTATCTCTCTCTCAAGATCTTCTTCAAACTAACATCCCAACTCCTGCTGCTATGAAATAAGCTTTTTTTGTTTCTTGACATTGACCAACATGCCATACATGTAGGAGAACACCTTACTAACATCATTAATCTGCATATGTTCAAACCTCTAGCTCAAAGCCCACAACACACGATTAAACTGCTGGAGCAGGTCCATTATAGCTTGGCAAGGATGCTTTAGAGGCTGATTAATAATCATGTTGGTTAGCATTGAAAACCTCCTCCTGGGGTTGATTTTGATTATATAATGGCTAACATAAAGGTTGACTAGGAGTGGGAGGGTGGGAAACATGATGAAAACACTGATAATCTGCTAATACCGGGTCATTTGACATAAAAACAACAGGCTGTTCTATATAGTATGGCTGATGAGAGGACATATACACATGACTCTCATGAAATGGAGGAGGCAAGTCACTATATTGATGATAACTAAACATTGCAGAGATAAGACATGAGGTATAACAAGCCTAAAGATCAAACCTTATTAATTACAGACACTTGGGCTGCTGAAACCAGTTGTTATGAAGTTGGAGTCACCATGATATGCTGATATTTTACCTCTAAAAGGCCTGAAATTTACTGGCTGCATATCAAAAACTAGTAATAGACATGTAATTTTCAAACTGTCTGTTCGATAGTCCCACCAGGTGTGCCAAAAACTGTTATCACTTGAAGTTGCACCCTTGTTGAACCTGATGTTCAACACCTCAGTGTAACATGGGAAGACCTCCAAAGCTGTGGGTCACTTATAGACAGAGGTCAACCTCTGGAGAAGGCCGGCTTCCTTTGGTATCACCTAACTACTGATTTTGTAAAGGGAAAGGGTAGAAGGAGGAGAACATGAAAACTAATAAAAACACTATCTCTATGGTGATGCACCGAATTTACTAAGAAGACACATAGCACAGTTTACACACACAATTTTAGTCAATGACAGAAGCTTCGTTGTACACAAATCAATCACATACGTTTTCTACATAAACATTTCATGAAAAGGTTCATATGGCTACACTCCTAGAAGGAAGGAATAACTTCACAACTAGAGAATACTATTTTTTGAACACATCTCACAACCTGCAAAAATATATATTGCTCTATAGAAAGGTGCTAAGATAAGACATAACCACAAGGAATCATACATTTTCTCAAATAGTTTCATCAATTATATGAATGCACACAATTTTAATAGAGAGATTGAAAAGGTAAAGCTCTTATATTCATTGATTTCAATGGTGAACACTAATATGCATGCTTGTCATGAGTTACAAAACATAGTCTCTCTTCCACAAAGAACTCCACAAATTACAAATGCAAAAAAGCACAGGTAAGAACCCCTAATAAAAGAGGCAAAAATGCCATATATACAATAGAAACCAAAGGTGTCAGCGACCGCCCTTAGGGTTTCTACAAAAATGAGTCGGCGTCTGGACACGTCGGCCCTAGAAGCACTTGGAATAAAGTCAATGAGGAATTAAATGCGCATTCCCCCTCCATGTCAACGAAAGATCGCTCCAGGGATGCCTTTAGATCCTTTTGGAACCATCGTCATTAACTCGTAGCCTTCGAATCCATCGTTAAGACTCCACGTGTTCTTTCTTCGACCCTGAAAACCGCTCCTGTAGAGCCACTTTAAATGTTCTAGGGGGACTGTCATTCGCATCCATCTACCTTTGCCAGTTGACATCCCATCAGTCATTGAGACTCGTGACTTTTCATCCCTTACGCTCTCCTCTCGTTACAGATATTTCTACAAGTTGATCTTTTTGTAAAGTGGCCTCAAGTGTTCTCAACATGCTTTAACCCCTTAGAACCAGTGGGGGCAGAGCCAAGACGACATTGGAACCGGGACTGGGGTCATAACGGGAATGGAAGCAAAATAGACAAAACCCGGCGAAACTAGGATCGGGACCAAAATTGCCCTTGAAACTTTCTTCAAGTTTCAGGTTCGGATTCCGACCCAGGCCCACCCTCGAAAAAACTCAAAAGAAGACAAAGGAAAGGAAGAGAAGGAAGAAAGATGACCGGGAGAAAGCACCCCCTGGACAAAACTCAAAAAATAAAGGGAAAAGAACAAGACCGGCAAAACCAGGATCGGGACAGAACCAGAACCTGGAACTTCAGAAAAGTTTCAGAGTTCGGTTCTAGTTCTGATTCTGGGTCCGTCAAAACAAAACCAAAGATGTGCAAGGAAAAAAAAAAGGCGGAACCGGGACCGGGATCGGGGTCGGAGCAGGGCAACACAAAAGAGTCGGCAGAACCAGAATAGGAACTAAATCCAGACCTGAAACTTTCCCGAAGTTTCAAGTTCAGATTCTGTTCCGATCCCACCCCCGACAACATACAAGGCACGGAGGAAGAAAGAAAAACAAGGAAGAACAAAGAGGAGGAGACATCCCCCAACCACCGGCAGCGAAAAAGCAAAGAAAAGAAGGACGGAACCGGGATCGGGACTGGAACAGAAACAAGAACTGGAACTTTTAGAAAAGTTCCAAGTTTGGTTTCAGTTTCGATCCCGAGTCCGGCAAGACGATGAAAAGTTCCTAAGGAAAAGAAAACCCAAGGCACACAAAAACCAAGACCAAAGGATGCCAAAACATAAACAAGATCGGAACGAAGCGGGGGCGGAATCGAAACAGAAACTGGAACCAGAACTTTTGGAAAATTTCCAAGTTCAGTTTCGGTCCGACTCTGCCTCTGACAAAACAAAAGCAAAAGGGCCAAAAAACACAAAAACCCGGCGGAACCGGAACCGAGATGGGACCAAAACCTGGAACTTCAGAAAAGTTTCAAAGTTCAATCTCGGTTCCGGTTCCGCCCCCAACAGAACAAAGGGAAAAAGGGCATGAAGGAAACTAAACAAAAGAGGGGAAAAACAAGGCAAGGATACAAGATGAAGACCCACCCAAAACTGGACACCTGCACACTGGACTCAACCCTCTTGGGAGCCACATTTAATCCATGCGTTGAATTAAAAACATCATTTTCCCCTACAGTTGCACAAGAAGCAAAAAAGTTAGAAAATATGTAACCTTGATACAAATGTTCCTCCATTTGGTCTTTGAGAACACCCGAAAGCACGGGTTACCCTGTCTGATTGAGCCCGTAGGTGAAAAATGGGTAACAATTCCTTCTTCACATAAATTCTCTTACCATAATCCTAAGATTTTACTTCAGGTTTATTAAGAAACCTATACTTTCCCTTTCCCTTTCCCTTGGACTTCCTATCTTGCACATGCTTCTTACCCCCTCTATCCTTTGACCTACCCCTCAAAATTAAGACATCATTAGAGGATTCATATGTGGGCTTTCTCTTGATCTCTACACTAAACAAAATACCAACAATTTTTCAAATTTAGCTGAAAAATAATTTTCACTAATTGTCACAATCAAATACTCCCATGAATCAAGTAAGGAACAAAGTAATATTATACACTTATCCTCTTCTTCTTACTTGATTCCAACTGACATTAACTAACCTGGATTTAAATTGAAAGTATGAATATGATCATTAACATAGTCTCCATGTTTCATCTTCAACGAGTACAACTTTATTTTTCAAAAAAAAATATTAACTAGACTCTTGGACTAATATAGGGTTCCTATCTGCTTTTAAAAAAAATATTGTTGGTGTAAGTTATTATTTTCCTAGTGGGTTCATTTATTTTCCCTTAGTCCTAGGTTTTTCCTACACTTTTATTAAGCTTTCTTAGAATAATAAAGTGAGTTTATTATTTAATAACTAGGAGATAAGTGATGGGGTGTCCCCTTCCTTAAAGGATGGAACACTTTCCACTTTTGGTGGTCATCTCCACTTTTGGTAGTCATCTCCACTTTTGGTGGTCCATATCAACTTTTGGTGGTTAATCCCTATTGTTTGGATTTGCCACCTCCATCATCTCCTTAGTTATATATAAACTCACTACCTAGGTTGTATTTTCATTCATTTTCTTGCATTGTTGCATAGTTTGACATGCATGCACCTTGATGCATGTAATCATTATTCTGCAGTTTTTCTTTGAGCTCCTAATGCAATTTTGTCATCTTGATACTCGCACATCTCTTAGAATCATGGTTTTGTAATTGTGTTATTTCATTTACAGTTTTATAGATTTTCTCTCTCATAGAAGATCTTTGTTATTCAATCTATTTCATATTTCTAACATGGTATCAGAGCTTATATTTTGAGAGTTTTGAGTACTTGGATTATTCATTAAGAGATTGGAGTTTTTTGAATGATCTTGTAAATTCTTGTATGCTCTTCTCTTGTGTTCAATACAATTTGGAGAATCAAAAAGGAATTATGGAGCTTTGTTAATCATATATTTGCATGTGTTTTTTTGGTGAGATCTAGTGATTGAAGCTGTTATGTCTATAGTGGCAATATTTTTGACAATCTCATTGCATCTGATAGGTTTGAGAGAGTCATATTTTGCTTTTGTTTTACTCAATTTGGCCACCATATGACACAATAGCAAACAAGTGTTTGAAGCTTAGATCTGGTGAACAAATTTTTGCAAGAGTATTTTCAGCCCAAATGGACCTTGTCATTACACTCGGATGACCCAAAAACCCCTATTCTCATATAAAATTTGTCTAATCTAGACGAATTTGATTATTGGCAAATTTTTATTTTGCCAAGGGGGTCATCACTGCAGGCTAAATTCAACATTTTTTAAAAAAAATTATAACTTTTTGACATGAAGTCCATTTTTTGAAAATGAGATATCATTGGAAAGTTAGAGACAAGCACTTTCCATCCACAGAGGTATTGAAAATAAATTTTTCCATTTTCTGCTAGATATTGCAGATTGAAGCTATTGTTGCATTTTTTGTTCAACATGCCATAACTTTCACCCTAGAGCTTCATTTTTTGAAAACAAATAGGCATTGGAAAGGTATTGAAGAGAAATACATGGATACAAGGATATTTTTTCTATATTTTGTATCAAGTTCATTTTGTATCAGAATTTATAATTTTGGTCATTGTGGGCCTATTGAGCATTCAATCTTGGAGAAGGCTTTGTAAATGCACTAATCATAAAGTGGTAGCATTCTAATATCTTAGAGGGATTATTTTTGAGACTAGTGGAAAGGGGGGTGTCTCTTGGTTTCTCTTTTGCAATTTTATTTATCTTTTTGTGCACTCACAAACAATCTTCTTTTTTGCCTAAAATGGATCAATCAACAGTTCTTATATTAACACCCTACAAATATTTTGATTAAAAAAGTAGAATGTTACTCCACTTGAAAAAGTATGGATTGCATAGGGTAACAGTGGGACTATAAATTAAACCAAAAATTGATGGAGAAAATCCAAAATAGTTTAATAAGTTTGATGAAGCATTTGGAACCTTATGTATGTCTATATCTCCAGATTTTCTTTTCATGTTGAATCTGTGTCTACACAAAATGAAGTTTGGACAACATTAGAAAAAATCTTTGGTGCATAAGATGAATTAAGAGGTCATCAATTGGAGAATGAGCTAATAGGTTTAAGTCCTTCAAGTTTTAATACAATACAAGACTTCTTCAGCAAACTAAAGGCCATAATATTGCAATTGAAATAGTGCGGAATTGAGAAAGATGATAAACAATTGATCTTAAGTATTCTCTCTAAACTTGGTCCAGATTATTTATTCTTTGTTTCTACATTCTATGCCCCTAAAAGTTCCTTAGGAGCTTCCTACAAAATTTCTTCTCTTGATGTGTTTGTTAATGAACTCACAAAAAAACATGACAAGTTGGTGCAAATGGGCACTATTAAATATTCTAAGTCTCATGCTTTGGTTGCAAGTCAAGGCACTAAAGATCAGAAATATAATGTCAAACAAAGTAAAAAAAAAAGAATCAAGGAGAGAATTCTTTAGATTTATCTTCA
This sequence comes from Sequoia sempervirens, assembly GCA_007258455.2. Classification (NCBI taxonomy): domain Eukaryota; kingdom Viridiplantae; phylum Streptophyta; class Pinopsida; order Cupressales; family Cupressaceae; genus Sequoia; species Sequoia sempervirens. Next base: position 53,030,117 of record VDFB02072274.1, read on the forward strand.
TCTACTTCTAATGTAGGCACTAGACCTTCGTCAAATCAAGAAAAATCCAAGAAGGAGAAGGTTAAATGTGCTTATTGTAAGAAACTTGGTCATGATGAACACAAATGTATGAAGAAACAAATTGATCACCTCACACATCTTCTTGAGAAGAGTAATAAAGGGGTCACTGAATCTCCATCTTCATCAAACCAAGAACCTACTAAGAAGGCCATGCAGATATAGGAATAGCTCTTTGTACTTCTACAAGTCTTGGATCAAGGAAATGGCTTTTAGATTTAAGAGCTTCTCATCATATGGCTTCTTCACAATCCATCTTCTCTTATTTTGAGCATTGTGTTATGCCACCTATTTTTATGGGTAACAATACATATACAAATGTAATTGGGAAGGGATCTACTGATATAGGGAATGGTACTTTCAATGATGTATTATGTGAAAGGAAACTTGCAGCCATCTAATGACAATTTCCTCATAACCCAAAAGAGAAATTTATGCAAATAAGTACTCAAAATCCACATGCAAGAGAATTGACAACATACCCATGAATAGATGACACAAGATATACCCTAGAAAAACCCTCAAGAGGGAAAAACCTGGCCTCCAAAGCATCCATCACTCATGTATTATGCAGCAATAAAGATTACAATACATCTTCAGAGTCTACATGAACACCATTGAAGCATCAAGCCCTCTCCAGGCAATCCATGTGAACAATCATGTAACCACACATCCCATGCCATGCTTCAAACCCTCACAAATGCTAAAAAGAGCTAACCTACCAACTAACCAACCTAAACAACTACCCTTGTGGTTTCTTTTATAGAAACAAGATCCCACAAAACCACCAAGTGGTATTACATAAAACCATGTGACTAAAACCATGAGATTACAAAACCATCTCCCCACATTTAATATTGGGTACTTTATTTAATTTATTTTCTCCAATATTAAATAAATACATTTTACAACTTAAGTTGTGTCCCAATATTACATACAACATAAAGTGGCTTCAAGCATATTAACACCTAGTGATGCATGCACTCCTAGATTCCCTAGGTGCACCACACACATAATAAATAAATAATTACATTATAAAAATTATGCAAGGTGTACAACACACCTTTTCCTAACATTATGTGTACCTCATTTGTCTAATAATCTTCTTTCCATCTATCAAGTTACTCATAGTGGAGCAGGGAAGACTGTGGAATTCACTCTTGATTAAGTTCTTATCAAAGATTTAGAGAGTAGAGAGATAATTGCTAGTGGGGTGGTTGATCATGCATCTTGGTTGTATTCCTTTTCATATTTTGTTCCTAATGATTGCTTTAATCCTTTGGATGATTATCACACTTCTAGTGTGGATTTTGATCTTGAGGAGCAAGTGATCTAATTCTTGAACCTTGCATTCCATCTCCTCCATCTACTATTGCTACTTCAAATTCTAGTGTTGCTTCTTCAAAAAAAATTTGATGATTCTTTGCAACAAGACATTCGTTGTATTTCAAATTTATCTTGGGATGATCTCTTGACAAGAATTTTAGACTTGTTTATGGAGACACATATTGCAAATTTGGAAGACACTATTGATTGTATTCATCTTCTCTTTCATGAAGTTGATTCTTCTTTAGTTGTTGTGAGGGAACACTTTGACCCACTACTTCATTCTCTACATGTTCATTCCTTACAATTTGATATGAGTGTGGATACTTTGGATCAACATTTGAAGGATGCATCTTTAGAGGAGATACTTGAGTCTTTCGATGGTGCTCTACATCAATCTCTAAGAGATTCCAAATTTTCATCTTTAGCAATGTGGCCTAGAATGCTTGATTTGATTGTGACAACTTTTAGCATCAACATGGGAGATAGCTTGCATATGCCTTTGGTTTTGTTTCTTCCTAAGGGGAGGAATGTTGTTCAACAATCGTGGACCATCTTCTACATCTAGTTTCGGGAATCTTCCATTGGATATGTTTGGGGGGATTCTTTGTCCTTCCACTTTATTTCTCTCTCTATTATGGGGGAACGTACTTCATTTTTGTGGGATGGGACTTCTTCTTCTTTTGGGGGAGAATTTTATATGTACATGGGTAGCTAACATGGCTTCATTTTTAGAGACCCATCATATTTTACATCCACCTAAGCTACGCTTAAGGGGGGTGTTGGTGTAGGTTTTTATTTTCCTAGTGGGTTAATTTATTTTTCCTTAGTCCTATGCTTTTCCTACACTTTTATTAAGCTTTCTTAGGACAATAAATTGAGTTTATCATTTAATAACCAGGAAATAAGTGATGTGGTGTCCCCTTCCTTAAAGGGTGGAACACTTTCCACTTTTGGTGGCCATCTCCACTTTTGGAGTTCCATATCCACTTTTGGTGGTTAATTCCTATTGGTTGGATTTTCCACCTCCATCATCTCCTTAGTTCTATATAAACTCACTACCTATCTTGTATTTTCATTTATTTTCTTACATTGTTGTATAGTTTGGCATGCACACACCTTGATGCATGCAGTCATTATTCTGTAGATTTTCTTTAGGGTCCTAATGAAATTTTTTCATCTTGACACTTGCACATCTCTTGGAATCTTGGGTCTGTAATTTTGTTATTTAATTTATGGTTTTATAGCTTATCTCTCTCATATAAGATCTTGGTTCTTTTCACATGCTCATTACTAAACAATGAGATACATAAGTGGATAATAATTTTATCTTCCTAATCCAACTTATCATAATCCACATCAAACATACTTGTAGGTTTTGACAAATAAGATACCATTTTCCAATAATCTTGCTTCACTGAGAGGTCTTCAAATTCCAACTTCCATAACTCAAATTTCTAGCTATTAGATATTTCAATCTCAAAATCGAGCATGCTTTCCATATATTCATTAACATATTCTCAATAATCTTTTGTAGAATATTCTTAAATATTTGACTATAGCTAGATACACACATATCGTGAGAGAAGATATCCCCTTCCTTCCATTAAACAAACCTAGCTCAAAATTATTAATGGTTCCCCCAAGCATGTGCTTCTATTACACCAATGAACTTGGCCTTAACCTAAAAAAAAATCTCTAATACCTAACCTCAAGGTTTTCATGTCAAATCAACATTTCTCTATCACAACATGTTAGAATTTTAATCCCAATATGAATATTACACCTCGTTTCATCATTACTAAGTTACTTTTACCCTCATGACTGAAAGTGTTGATAAATGTAATTTATGACTTTAATATGTTTACCAAGTGAAAGAAATACTGAAATATGCAATAAGATGTTATTGATTTCAAAGGAATGAATATGTTTTGTATTGATGAAATGTGATGAAAGAATATGTATTGCAATGTGAACATTATAATGCTTTGTTTTATGATGCAAAAGGATTTAATGTGAACATATAACTACCTTGGTGTTGTACTAAGCTAAACACAGGAATAGGTCGAGCCTCTAGAAGAGAGGGGAAGTATCACTCAGGAGAGGGGCTTGGTCTGGTAAACTTCGATAATGTAAGGAAGCTAAGGTAACTGAACAACTTCTTACACTAATCTTGAGAGGAGAATAATGCAAAAAATTTACAGATCTTTCACAGTTACAAAAAATTAAACAAAAATAAACATAAATATCATGCATACCATGACACGGTGATTTACGCGGGGAAAACCCTTTTGGGAGAAAAACCCACACTCCAAAAGCGGCCCAATATATTATTCAGTGAATCACAAAGATTACAATATACTTGTAGAGCAAGCTTCTCACAGGGGTATCACCACTCAGAGATCAAGATACAACATGACTGCTATCAGACTTGCATAATACATCACTGTCTCTCTCTATCACAGTCGTAATACAATGCCCTCATAAAATAGAGTTACATTCTAGGGCAAGATAGGGCAACAAAATATTCACCATTAGATCTAAAACCTAATAATTAATGATCTAGATTTGCAATGTATCATTTATCCAATGTATGTCGGCCATTTCAGTATTTTCCTAAATAATTATTTACACGCATCCCACTCCCCCCCTTATGCCATTGTACATTACACCTATTAGTGTAACTAGGAAATATATATATATATTCATATATATATCCTATCAACAATAACCTTTATATAATTGCAAGGTTGAGACACAATTTCCCAACAAATCTCCCACTTGTCGAACACCTTGCAAGAGTAACGAGAGGGAGTAAACATTGTCTCTTAATTGCTAGGGGCCGAAAGTCCCATAATCTCTAAACACCATCTGAACTTCTCTGTGCTCATAGGCTTAGTTAAAGAATCAACAACATTCATCAAAGTCTCTACCTTAACCAGTTTCACCCTACCATCTTCGGTCATATCTTGAACAAAATGATATTGTACATCAATGTGTTTGGTCCTATAATGAAATGTTAGGTTCTTAGCTAGACATATCGCACTTTGACTATTGCAATAAATTGTCACTACACCTTTTTTTATTCCAATATTTGAACAAAGTCTCTTAAGCCAAATGGCTTCTTTACAATCATGAGTAGCCACCATATACTCTACTTTAGTAGTGGACAAAGCAACCATAGCCTATCACTTAGTCATCCAACTGATTGCACCACCGAATAATGTAAACACATAATCACTGGTGGATTGTCTGCTATCAATATCACCTGCCCAATATGAATCCACATAACCATGAATATCAAGGGTAATATCATATTCAATATCATTATTATGATAACACAAGGAATAATCTGAAGTACCATGCAAATATCTGAAGACCCTTTTAGTTGCATCCCAATGAACTCTACCAAGATTAGACATATATTTGGAAAGAACTCCCATTGCTTGGGAAATATCTGGTGTAGTACAAACCATAGCATACATCAAACTTTCAACTGCACTCTAGTAAGGCACTCTACTCATGTCTTTCATCTCTAATGGAGATGTTGGACAATCTAAAATAGATAACTTTGTTCCAACTAAAACAGGAACACACAATGGTCTACAATCTTGCATGTTAAATCTTTGTAAAATTGAATTGACATACTTACTTTGGCCAAGCCATAGCTTTCTATTCACTCTATCTCTTATTTACTTTGATTTCTAGATTCGATTGTGTAATAATTTTTGCATCAACGTTTCAGATCACACTATGTGATACATCATCAGGATGAGAAGTCAAGAGCTCAAGGAGTCATTTCTCATTGAGCACTTGGCTTCTCATCCTGATGATGGATCACAGAGTGTGATCCGAAATGTTGATGCAGAAATTATTACATAATTGAATCCATAAATCAAAGTAAATAAGCATTATGGATTGGGGAAACTTGATATAGTTCACTCTATCTCTTTTAATTTCCATCCCAAGAATGTTTCTAGCTGCACCAAGGTCTTTCATTTCAAATTTAGCATCAAGTTGACATTTCAGTTCTAAAATCATACCTTTCCCTTTGCCAATAAATAGCATATCATCAACATATAATGCAATAAACAGGAAATGATCATCATCAGTTTTATAATAAACACAATGATCTTATTTAGAATGCTCAAATCTCAAATTCAACACATATGTGTCAAATTTCTATTACCACATCCTAGGACTTTGTTTTAAGCCATACAAAGATTTCTTCAATTTGCAAACCAATTTACTTTTACCTTTCACCACATAGTGCTCTAGCTGTGTCATATAAATATCCTCCTCCAAATCACCATGAAGGAAAGTAGTTTTCACATCCATTTGCTCAACCTCTAAATCATAAGAAGCAGCAATAGAAAGCAAAAATCTAATGGGTGTCATTTTTGCAACAGGAGAGAATATCTCACCATAATCAACACTCTCAACTTGAGAGTAACCTTTCACAGCCAACCTTGCTTTGTACTTCTCAATACCTCCATCTGAACCAATCCTTTTCTTGAACACCCATTTGCAACCAACAAGTTTTTTTCCTTTAGGAAATGGTAGAAGATCCCATGTATCATTCTTTTTCAAAGATGCCATTTCTTCATCCATAACAATCTTCCAGGATTCTGCATCATTCATACCTAATGCCTCTTCTACAAATCTGGGTTCATCCATGTTAGTTTTCAAAGAAAAAATATATCTCCAATCATCAAGTGAAAACATTTCAGGTGGTTGTCTATTCCTTGTAGACCTACGAACAAGTTGAGTTGGAGGTTCTTCCTCCCCTTCTGAAGATCTAGAGCTAGATGAGCTCTCCTCAACTTCTTGTCTATTCTTGGGCCTTGATTCAACTTTCTTAAGTGTAGAAGGAAATTGAATCACATCTTCATGTGTACTTTGTTTTGGCTACAATGTAATAGAAGAAGACTTAGTTTCTCTAGAAATAACACTTCTACTATATATTACCTTTTGTGCAATAGGTTCCCAGATCTTGTATCCTTTCACACCATAACTGTATCCCATAACTGTATCCGATAAAGATACATTTCATAGCCATGTTCTCCAACTTTGTTCGCTTCTCCTTTGGCACATGTGCATATGCCTCACAACCAAAAACTCTAATATGTCTTAATGAAGGCTTGCAACCTGACCATGCCTCTATAGGAATCTTATCAACAAGAGATGATGTAGGGTTAATCAAGTAATAGTCAGTGGCAACAGCTTTAACCCAAAACCTTTGTTCTAGGCTAGCACCACTAAACATACTCCTAGCCTTCTCCATCAGTGTCATGTTCATTCTTTCTGAAACTCCATTTTGTTGTGGAGAATACAAAGTTGTCTTTAGTCTATGAATACCACAATATTTACAAAATCTATCAAAATCATTAGAGCAAAATTCACTGCCATTGTCAGTCCTCAAACATTTTATTTTCTTTCCATTCTGTAACTCAACCATTGCTTTAAATTCTTTAAATCGATTGAAAACTTTAGATTTACTCTTTAGAAAATATACCCATGTCCTACTATAATCATCAATACATGAAACATAATATGTGGATTTTCCAATTGAAGGAGCATCTACAGGACCAAACACGTCATAATGAATAAGATCCAATACACCACAAGATTTATGAGAACTCGAGTAAAACTGAACATGATTTTATTTTCCATAAATGAAATGCTCACAAAAATCAAATTCAAGATTACAATTAGACAAACCTTCAACAAGGTTTTTTATTTTTCAAGGTCCTTAGACCATTTTCTCCAATGTAGTCAAGTCTATGGTGCCATAACATAGTTTTCTCTATAGGTAGCTTTGTCTTAGAAGAAAGAGCACCCTTGGGTACCCAAAAGCCATGACCATTTGCTGAAGGTGAAATCCTCACTTCTTCTACAGACTTGCTTTTCACAGAAGTACTATTGCACTCAATAGTGCATGCATCAAGCTTATACAATGTGCCATATCTAAGACCTCTAGCAATCACCATAGCACCTCTAACCATCTTGCATCCCGCATCAGAAAATACTACTTACACACCTACATCTATTAGTTTGCTCATAGATAAAAAAAATTGTGCTAATCCAGGGATATGCAACACACCATTAATCATTTTTATTCTACCATCAGGAAACCTGATTTTAACTTTACCATAGCCAACAATGTCTAAATGAGAATCATCACCCAACTACACCTTACCTCCATCAAATTCTTCATATTTAGAAAACCAATCTCTATTAAAGGTCAAATGGAAATATGCACCTAAGTCAATTAACCATGTATCATTATCTGCACAAGTTGCCAAAGTTTCAATGAATGTGTGCCATCTTCCTTCTTGGACTAAGAATCATGATAAAATTTCTTTTTTTTCTTCTTATTTTCTTCTTTTCATTCCTTACAAACATGTCCAGGCTTATTGTAGTTCTAGCAAATAACTTTGGACTTTCCAGGAGATTTAGATCTCCCCCTAGACTTGGATTTGTCACACTTCTTCTTGCCTTTTTCCTTAGGTATTTCGTGAATATTTAGGGCTTCCTTGGTAGTGATGGATAGCTTCCTCCCCTTCTCTTCAGAAAGAAAAGAACCCACCACATCTTCAGTCTTAAAAATAACAGAAGTACTCCCAATAGCCATAACAAGAGAATCCCACAAATCAAGCAAAGAATAAATCAAGATTTGACATTTCTCCTCCTCATCCATTTTGACACCAAAAGATTCCTATTGAGCCACCATAATATTGAATGCTTCTAGGTGGTCTGTGATTCGTCCACCCTCTTCCATTCTCAAGGAATAAAACTTCTTCCTCAAGAAAATATTGTTCACTAAATTTTTGGCTTGATACGTCTCACCAAGCTTCTTCCATATTTTTTGTATAGATGTCTCCTCATGGACATTAATTAAAATAGATTCTACCAAACACAATCTGATTAGACCCTTGGCTTTATAGTCCATAACATCATATTGAGTAGCCTGAGTAGGATCTACAAGCCTTGAAACATTCTCATCAACAACATCCCACAGATCTCAATCTATCAATAGATCCTCCATCTTCAACTTCCATATTTCAAAATCATTTCCATAAAATTTCTCCACCTCTGTTCTCCCTGATGAACTTTCCATCTAAAAATTCCTACAAAAAGATCACAAATTACTCCCACTCAAACCTAGATTAGTCCAAAAAACCCAACAACCCACAATTGAAACCAAAGGTGATCAAGCTCTAAAACCACTTGTAAGGAAGCTAAGGTAACAGAAAAAATTCTTACACTAATCTTGAGAGGAGAATAATGTACAACTTTTATAGATCTTTAACAGTTACAAAAACTTAAACAAAAATAAACATAAATATCATGCATACCTCGACACAATGATTTACATGGGGAAAACCCTTTTGGGAGAAAAACCCCACACTTCAAAATCTTCCCAATATATTGTTTAGTAAATCACAAAGATTACAATATACTTATAGAGCAAGCTTCTCACAAGAGTATCACCATTCTCACAAGAGTGTCACCACTCAGAGATCAAGAGACAACATGACTGCTATCAAACTCTTAGAATACATCATTGCCTCTCTCTATCGCAGCTATACAATGCCCTCATAAAATAGAGTTATATTCTAGGACAAGACAAGGCAACAAAATATCCACCATTAGATCTAAAACCTAATAATTAATGGTCTATATTTACAACGTATCATTTATCTAATGTATGTCGACCATTTTAGTAGTTTCCTGAAAAAGTTAACAAAAAATTGTTTACACGCATCTCACTCTCCCCCCTTATGCCATTGTATATTACACCTATCAATGTAACTAGGAAATATATATATATATATATATATATATATATATCCTCTCAACAATAACCTTTATATAATTGCAAGGTTGAGACACAATTTCCCAACAGATAAGACCTAAATTGAGTTTTCACACACACACTTCTAGTTTGGTCAAGTCGAGATAATAGTTGGAAAATAGTAAGATATCTTTAGTCAAGCTTGTGTTTATATTTGTAAATGTTCTTGCTTAGGAGTCTAAGTGTTGAGTATCTTATATTTATGAGAGTTCTTCTTTGTGTGTTTATATTTGATCGACGAAATATATGTGCATAATATGTATATATGTGGATATGCATGTGTCAATGGAAAACTCATACACATGAGTAAATACATGCATAAGAATATGTAGATAGACATATCTATGCATGCTCATGTACAGATTTCCCATATGTATGGGAATGTCATTCGGACAAAGAGACATATACATACATATATATACATACATATATATATATATACATACCATGTATATATGTCGGTCGATATGACTATGAGTATATGTGCTTAAATATAAGGTGTGATATATATGCATATATATAGTATATAAGAATATACATATATATTAATCTACTAGTATGTATTGATGAAAAGGATACGTCCACACTAAATATACATATGTAAATATATATACATATACACATGCCTACATTGATATGTGAATATGTATTCGATTATCGAATAATGTGTTATATAAACCTATGAATCAAGATATATATTTATATATAAATATATACATATATTATATATATAGTCATTATGTTATTTGATAATGATAGCACTGGATTACATAATTAGTGCATAGCATTTAAAGTAAAGTATATGCTAAGTAATGTGCACAACAAGGTAACAAAGGATTTAGCATTGTGAAAGCAACAAATATATATTATTAAGTGTTTCTTTAAACATTTAAAGTGCTTAATGTGAAATATCCATAGCACTATGAATAAGCGCTTAGTTAGCAATGTTTACCAAGTTGTTAACTTTCCTACCAAGACTTTTAGAAAACCAAAACAATAGTAAGTGATCATGCACAGAACTTGAGTGTCGACCAAGTCAAACTGTGAACATCAACCCATATAATATGGCATGAATGGTAAAATGTGGCACCTGTTGTTAAAGGCATGAATCAAATCGAAATCTATTTCTCATTATGAATTTCTAGAAGGTGAAGCATTTTGTAAAATGCAGAAAAAGTCAAGCACTCAATTGTGACAAGTCGACCTATAGGAGGAAATTTCCTTGCATTTTCGATCATCATTCTTGATATCCATTATAACATCGACTCATTCTCTTTGGTTGCATATGTGTTTGTTATGCAACAAATTTAGTTGCCACCTTTTCTTTTGATTGTTGAGTCGAATCTCTTAAGATAAGAAGTGGCATTCTTAATACCCTATTTCTAGCCTTTAGTTGTTGATTCTAGTGTATAAATGGAGGTATTCTAAACCTCAAAAGGGATGCATATCTGCATTCTTGTTGATAATCTCTAAGTTGTTACTCTATTCTTCTGACTTTGTGAGAGGTTTTGTGAGAGGCTTTGTGAGATATTTTGTGAGAGATTAATGAAAGAGAGGAAGAGATAGATGTTAATTTGCAAGATGATTTTGGAGGAGGATAATCTAGGAAACTATTTTGTTCAATTGGAGCTTTGCATAACCAGACATGTTGATTTCCACTCTTAAATTCTTTATATGTTTTTGAAAAGGTTATATGTCTTTGGTCACCTTGTTTTGGTAAATATGTTTAAATTTTTTATTATGGAAAGATTCTTGATGAGTCTAATTGTTAATAAAACCCATTATAGGGATATATGCCTATACTCTATATATAAGAGATTATGAGTATTAGGTTATTAGCTTATAATGCTAAGCAAACCATAGTGGACAATGAGGTTAGTAAACTCAACATGAAAGGTGGCATGATAAAAATTCCATCATTGTTAAGTTACAATGTTATGCAAACCTTGAATGATAATCTTATCTATTTGATTACTTATTCCTCCCAAAAAGTAGAAAGAGAATCTTGACCCCTAGGTAAGGGTATAAAGTTAGTGGATATATTGTTCTTTGATAAAAGGGTTGATAAAATGTATTTTATGGTTATGCTATTTTGAATTAAATTATATACCTACTCATGGAATTCTAGAAGAGGACACGTAATGGTAACCCATAAAAATATTGTGAGAGGACTATAGGTGTAGATGCACCAACTCCTCGCAAGTTGATTATATCCTCTAGATGTTATACAAATATAGTAAACATGAGAATATTTGAGGTATTTTGAAGAAGAAGTCTTATGATTGGCTCATGATCACTTGAACGTTACTAACTTTGATTGAAACCCTAGGTTAGGAATAACCTATTTTGTAGGGTTTTCTTTGTGATTGTTGATTAAAGAAAATAAGTTGGGATTAACTTGTATGATCTAACCGATCATTTGATTGTTAATTATACTTTCAATTAGGGTCAATTTATTGATGATACCATACTTTTGAGTGATTCCTTTATTGATATGATTATTTATTTGATTGAGGTCACTTATTTGATGAGATTATACTTTGGATTGAAGTCATTTATTACTGAAGGTTATACTTTTTTTTAAATAGGACAACTAAGATGGGGGTGAATCACTTGTCATAGATTTTAACCTTTAATTAAATCACTAGAACTAATACTTAAAACTGCTTAAATGATTAATCATCAAATACCAATGCAGAAACTCAAATCCAACACATAAACACAATATCACCAATTTACATGGAAAACCTAATAAGGGAAAAACCATGGCGAGGATTAACCCACACTATAGAGAATATCCAAACTGATTACAAAAAGGCTCAGTACCATAGATAAGGCTCGCTGCCTAAAATAAGGACTCATTGTCTGGACTCACTGTCCACAGGGCTACAACTCAGAGGGCTCACTACAACAAAGATACAAAGAAGACAAAGAATACTTGCTACATAGAGACAACAATCTCAATTCAACAAAGGATTCCACCACAGTTACTTGATCAACTTGTATGAATGATAGAGTTTACCTTCTGCTCACTGCATCTAGTAACTCAATATTAAGCTTCACACTGATCTCCCACACACAACTCACACACACTTTCTGAATAACATCAAAGTCACATCTGCTCTTTGACTTATCTTCCTTCTTTTCTTTAGTATATTTTTCATTACTAGCTCATCCTATATTTATACTATCTCCAACCTTGAAAAAGATATGTAAAGTGGGCCATCCAGCTTCAAATTCAAATTAGGTCAGTTTCAAACATCCTAGGGTGGAATTAGAATGAGGTCATCCCAAACAAACACTTCACCAAGACCCAAAAATAGATCCAACATGCTTCATTAACTTTGAAGATAGTGCTTAACACACGGTCGGCCAAACCAGTGTAAAACACATAGAACAATTAAGCTTAGAACTTCCAGAAACCAAAAATATCTTCAATGCAATCAGAATATCTTAACTCTAGAACCGCAAGTTAAAATAATTCATCAAAGAGAAATCTAGACCAAAAACTTTTCTCTCAGACTTCAACCAAAACATAGAGAAACATAGTTCACAATTGGTGAACACAACTTGAACTTCACAATGAACTAACAACCAAACATCTAGATATAGCAACCTTCAACAACCATGACCAACATATCTAAACCACATGAGAATAGGGGAAAATACCAGAGCAACAACCAAATACCTGTAATAATCCTTTAATACAATTTTCTCAATATCCTCAACATATATAGCGAATACCAACTAGTAGATAACCAATTGACTAGTTGACATCAATGACAACACCTTCATTCCTTTCTCTATTCTTGCAACAATCTCCCCTTTGACATTGATGGAAATGCATGATGTGAAAAACCATCAAAGACACCATACCAGATCTAAATATACTTCTCAAATTTTTTTCTTTTTGCTTCTCTCCCTCAGAAGATCATCTTCCTCAATACCTGCTTTCTCTCATTAGCTTTTTCTTCTTTTCACATGCTTTATGTCCCCCTTTGACATCAACATAAAAGGAAAAATATATGTTCATTGAATCTTCCTTTGACATGAAAATAAAATACTAACAATGAAAACACTTGAAAAGAAAAAAACTACTTGCTCCCCCTGAGAGGTAGCCACCAAAACATCAGTCCAAAAAAGTCGAACCATGAATCCACAGGACTGATGCATCCCCAAATGCATCTTATTTTATGAAAGGAGGGGAAATAACCCCTAACTTCCCCCAAAGATACTCAAAAGTATCTTTATGAAGATCCTTTGTAAATATATCTGCAATTTGATCCCTTTTCCGAACATACTCAAGCTTGACTTCATTCTCCATGACCTTCTCTCTCAAGAAATGATATCTAATAGATATATGCTTTTTCCTCAAGTGCATCATAGGATTCTTTGAAATTTTAATTGCACTTGTATTATCACAAAAGATAGAAATGGGATCATCATATAGCACTGTGATATCTTTCAATGTTTGTTTCATCCATAAAACTTGTGTATAGCAAGATGCATCAACAATATACTTAGCTTCAATAGTATACAAAGAGAATGAATCTTGCTTCTTACTCAACCATGCCACCAATCTGCATCCAAGAAAGAATGCACCACCACTTGTACTCTCTATCATCTACACATCCAGCCCAATCTACATCTGTATATGCACTAAGTGTAAAGTCAATATCTTTAGGATACCACAATCCATAATCTACAGTGCCATTCAAATATCTGAATATTCTTTTAACTACATCAACATGTGTTTCCTTTAGATCTTCTTGAAATCTAGCCATAAGACAGACCACATGCATAATATTCGATCTAGTAGCAGTCAAATATAGTAGTCCACCAATCATAGATCTATACTTGCTCTGATCAGCCTTAGGTGAATCAACATCTTTACCCAATTTGCAACCAGTCACCATAGGAGTACTTACTAGTTTGGAACCATCCACCCCAAATTTCTTCAACATCTCTCTCACATACTTAGACTATGAAATGAAAATTCCTTTCTCTGTTTGATTAATCTATAACCCAAGAAAGAAATTCATCTCCCTAAACATAAACATTTCAAATTATTTTAGCATCTCTTCCGAAAACATCTTGCACATCTTTTCATTTTCTCCAGAGATATTGTCATCAACATATACAACCATAATCAAGACTGTCATTTTCAATCTTAAAGTACAAATTACTGTATATCGTACCTTTGTTAAATCCTTGTTGAATCAAATATCTATCTAACCTTGCATACCAAGCTCTAGGAGCTTGCTTCAGTCAATATAAAGCTTTCTTCAATCTGCACAACATATATGGTTGATTTATTAACTGAAATCCTTCTGGTTGTTCCATGTAAACTTCTTCTTCTAGCTCACCATTCAAAAATGTTGACTTGACATCCATCTAATAGACTCTGAAATCTTTATAAGTAGGCAATGCCAAGAACATCCTTATAGCTTCCATTCTTGATACCAGGGAAAAATTCTCCTGAAAATATATGCCTTCCACTTGTGAGTAGCCTTTACACACAATCCTCGCTTTATTTCTGACAACTTCTCCATTCTCATTCAACTTATTTTTGAAAACCCATTTTGATCCAATGATATTTTTATCTGTCAGTCTTGGAACCAGTTCCCAAGTCTAATTCTTCTCAATCTACAAAATTTCTTCTTTCATTGCTTCCTTCCAATATTTATCTTTACAGGATTCACTTATTATCTTCGGCTCAATCTCAAAGGATAAACACAAATTTTCTTCAGCAGCAACTTTACTTCTAGTTAATATGCCTTTTGTCTTGTCTCCAATAATCTAATTTTTTGAATGATTCCTCTATACATATTTTGGTGTCCTAGGAGTTATCACTAGAGTATCTTCTTCACTTCCATTTTGTTCATCCAACTTCTTCTGCTCATCTTTATCCTATTCTTCCACAATTTCTTCTATTCTTGCACAATCATGTTCATCAAACACATATCCATCAACATCAATATAGTTCTTCACTGTCTCATCTACCTACACATTTGAGCTCTCTACAATCTTCCTTAGTATTTTATTGAAACATTTGTATGCCTTTCTTTCAGTAGAGTATCTAAGAAATATTCCTTCATCACTTCTTTCATCAAACTTACCCAAAGTTTCCTCATCTCTTCTGATATAGCATTTGCTTCCAAATACCTTGAAATATTTAACTATAGGAATTCTTCCATGCCATAGCTTGTAGGGAGTCTCTGTATTGTTTTCTCTTTCTTGAACTTGATTGAACACATAAATAGCAGTATGAATAGTTTCTTTCTAGTAAACTTCTAGTAATCCGACTTCAGTAATCATCGACCTAGCAACCTCTTGAAGTGTTCTATTTTTCCTTTCAATGGTGCAGGAGCACCTAACCACCTAGTGACAAATTCTTTTGTTTAATGGTCCAATGCACTTTTGTATTAAAAGGGAGTCATCAAATTGCATTTGTAAGCCTAAAAAGGAAATTATATGAGATTGTGTGTAATAGGATTCATTAAGTTAGTGTCATAAAGTTTCAAATTTGTGAGTTGCATTATGCAACAAATTTGTAGTTCCAACAGTTATATGCTTTTGAAAGGTGGTTGTTTAGTGGTTAGGGGTGTTGGTTGGATTGAGAAGGTTAAGAAATGTTATAAAATCCTTGGGGAAGCCCGAGTGATGGTTTTTGAAGCCAAGAGAAAGAAATAAAGATTGAATTTTCTCTGTTTTCATATAGTTTTCACTATTTTTTTCTAAGTTTCCTTGTTGTGTGCAGGTCGTACAGGCTCCATATGCATTGATTTCTCATTTTAATCTATAGATAGATGCTTTAATTTACATTTGGTATTTTTACAGGGGTTTATTTAAACTTTTAAGGCCTAAAATCTCCAAAAACCTCATACCGAGTTCCTAAAACCCTAGTTGGAGAATCAATAAAGGTGTCCTAAAACCCTAATTATTTTGGCTATAAGAAGGGTTTTTGTATTGGAAACCTAATTGAGCATGTAAGGTCCTAAAACCTAGAAAATATTATGTTTTGAGACTTAAGTAAAGATTTTTTTTGGCTTTGGGGGTCTGGTGAGAAGATTAGAGGGTGGTCTCTTTGGAAAAATGGCCTAATTAAAGGCCTAAAACAGTGAAAAGTCCATTTTTGAGGCATTCGGTCCAAAGGAAGTGTGTTTGGTTTCCTATTATGTTTTGTAACCTTGAAATGGGTCGTTGAATCCATAATCAATTTTCTTGGTGTTTTGGAAAGATCTGGTCAAAAGGCTGAAAAATAGGTTTTCCACTACTGCAAGGAAAGCTAGTTGCAAATGGTGAGTTTTGGAGATTTCATTGAAACTATCTTGGAGATTGTATTCAACTAATTCAATTGTCATTATATGCATGTTGAGGGCCTTTGTAAGGGACTTGGTGAAGATTTTTTGTTGTTTTGCAAGATTGAAGGGTTGAAACCCTTGAGGGTGAGTTGATGCCTAATAAGTTGATTGCATAATAAAGAAGAGTTCTTTGATTTAGAATTGAAATTTACATTGTTGTGAGAGATCTCCACCTTGGCTCTGCATCATTCAACAACTCCATTCTACTAATTATTTCTTGAATCAAATAACTATCTCTTTATTCCATGCACTTCACAAAACATATTGAACTCATGGGAGGTGAATTCTCCACCTCCGTTAAATCTTAAGCATTTTATCTTCAAATTCACTTCATTTTAAACCATAGCCTTGAATGCCTTGAATCTATCTAATGCATCTAGTTTCTCTCTAAGAAATGTAACCCATGTATATCTAGAATAATCATCAATTAAAAGCATGAAGTACCTTTCACCAAGTAGAATTCTCACTCTTATAGGACCACAAAGATCTGTATGAAGTAAATCTAGTAATCTAGTAGCAGATTGTTCCCTTGATCTGTAATGATTTCTTTCTTGCTTCCCAAACTAACAATTCTTGCAAATAGCATTAACAGGCTTTGTAATTCTTGGTAAATATCTCACGGCCTGAAAAACACTAATCCTTGCAAATTTATCAAAATTCATGTGACACATTCCCCTATGACATAACCAACTATCATTTATCTAAGTCATAAAGAATCATCCATTAGCACCCTTAAGTTGATAAATATTCCCTTCATATTTCTTTCATGTAGCAATCAATGTTCTAGATCTCACATTTCTCATCCTTAAACACAAGATCATATCCTTTTTTTCACATCTGACCAACACTCAGCAAATTATGCCTTAAACCCTTAACATAGTAAACACCGTCAGTGTGATGCTTTCCATCAAAACTTATTGAACCTATCCCACATATTTTAGCACCAGTATCATCTCCAAACATAACCAAGCCTCCATCATATTTTTCAAGCTTAAAAAACTTAATCTTATCACTAGTCATGTGATGTGAGAAACCACTATCAACCACCCAAAAATTCTTTTCTTGTTTAGCATGTAGGGAAAAGATAACCGTACCTTCATTTTTCCCCTTCTCCTTCTCTGGAGGGCTTTCCTTTACCTATTTTCCTAAATTAGTAGAAGTAGGTTCATCCTTAATTGCCAAGAACAAGCATTCATTTTCATTTGGATCTTCATATTCTAAATCTTCATCTGAAATACTAGCATTCTCATTCACATAGTAAGCTTTGTTAATTTTCTTTCATTTCTTTTCCTTTTCATATCTTTGTTTATTCCTTTTAGCTCTTTCCAGAAACTTTGTAGCATAATGACCTATTTCTCCACAACTAAAGCATTAAAAGGGAAAATTACCTTCATACTTATCAGAGCCTTTTCTCATTCTTCTTACAAAGTTAGCTTCAATTTCATCAAAGTTTTCTTCATCCGGATCTTCAATTTTTGTAGTTTTAAAAGTAGTCTTTGATTTGCCTCCATTTCTTAGACTCAACTTCCTCATTTAATAAGATGTCAAAAATCGTAACAACAAATCCTTAGTACAAGTCTTATAATCTATAGTCTACTCAATAGCACTCACCTTCTCACTGTAAGCATTAGGAAGAGTTCCGAGAATCTTCTTTACAATCATGGTTTCATCTATAGTAGCACCAAGTGATCACATTCCAACCACTACCTCAGCCAATCTCTAAACATAAGCTTTAACATTTTCATCTTCAGACATATGTAGAAGATCAAACTATGTTTCCAAATTTTGCAATTTCACCTATTTAACTCTTTCATCACCATCATGCACTCTTTCTAAAGCATCCCAGACTTCCTTGGCTATCTTCAAATTCTAAACCTTAATCAACTCAGAATGTACTAGACTATTCTTCAAGATGAACTTCGCCTTATTATTTGCTTCATGTGCTCTGATCTCTTCAAGTGTACTCAGACCATTAGCAGGAGGAGTGTAAGGATTCTTGTAAGCTTTCTCCACATCATATCCACAATACTCCAGATATTCTTCGATCACTACTTTCTAGATACCATAATTAGTTCAATCAAACCTCAGATAATCAAAGACCATTTTTCCAGCCATCCGAGACCTTCCTCAAGCAGTTAAGCTCTTCACCAAGGAACCAAGATCTAATACCAATTGTTGAATAGGAAAACTGAGAGGGGGGGTTGAATCAGTTGTCATAGATTTTAACCTTTAATTCAATCACCGAAACTAATACTTAAAACTGCTTAAATGATTAATCACCAAATACCAATACAGAAACTCAAATCCAACACATAAATATAGTAACACCAGATTTACGTGGAAAACCCAATAAGGGAAAAACCACAGTGAGGATTAACTCACACTATAGAGAATATCAAAATCGATTACAAAAAGGCCCACTACCAAAGATAAGGCTCACTACATGAAATAAGGATTCACTTTCCATAGGGTTACAACCTGGAGGGCTCACTGCCACAAAGATACAAAGAAGACAAAGAAGACAAAGAAGACTTGCTACAGAGAGACAACAATCTCAATGCAACAAAGGATTCCACCACAGTTATTTGATCAACTTGCATGAATGATAGAGTTTTCCTTCTATTCACTACATCTAGTAACTCACCCACACACAACTCACACATAGTTTTTGAATAGCATCCAAGTCGTGTTTGCTCTTCCACTTATCTTCCTTCTTTTCTTTAGTATATTTTTCATTACTAGCTCATCCTGTATTTATACTATCTCCAACCTTGAAAAAGATACAAATTTGGCCATCTAGCTTCAAATTCAAATTAGGTCAGCACCAAACATCCTAGGGTGGTATTAGAATGAGGGTGACCCAAACACATGCTTCACCAGGACCCAAAAATAGATCCAACATGCTTCATTCACTTTGAAGATAGTGCTTAACACACGGTTGGCCAAACTAGTGTAAAACACATAGACCAATTAAGCTCAGAACTTCCAGAAACCAAAAATATCTTCAATGCAATTAGAACATCTTAACTCTAGAACCACAAGTCAAAAGAATTCATCAAAGAGAAATCCAAACAAGCAACTTTTCTCCCAGACTTTAACCAGAACATAGAGAAACATAGTTCACAACTTGAACTTCACAATGAACCAACAACCAAACATATAGATATAGCAACCTTCAACAACCATGACCAACATATCTGAACCGCATGAACACAGGGGAAAATACCAGAGCAACAACTGAATACCTGTAATCTTCCTTTAATACAATTTTCTCAATATCCTCAACATATACAGCCAATAGCAACTAGTACATAACTAGTTGACTAGTTGACATCAATGACAACACCTCCATTCATTTCTCTATTCTTGCAACACTTTTTAATTGAGGTCATTTATTGTTAAGTTTATACTTTTGAAGGGAGTCATTTAATGTTGAGATAAACCCTTGATTGGAAAATTTTATAGTTGGGATTGTACCTTTGGTACTAGAGTCATTTAATGAAGTGACATTATACTATTTCATATGGTTAATTAGTAATTAAGAGTTGCTTTGAATTATTTACTTAGTAGATGTGTTAGTTAAACATAAAGGTAATCGGTTATTCTTGGGGTTAGGATAATCCCATGAAGGGGATAGCCTATGCATAGATTATGAATGGTCAATATAAATCGATCTAGGAAGGTGGGTGAAATATATGATGTCCACTCGTTATGAGGGAATGAAATACTTTGGCCAAAGTAGTGTAAATTTCCATTGTTTATAGTGTCAATCTCTAAGATCCAGGTTTACATACTAGGTTGATGAATGTCATATATGTAGGTTTTAGCCACTGTGTGACAGATCTAGATATGTAGGACACAACACCAAGCTCAGAAAAGGTCAATATTTATTATGAGGTTACCAAAACAATCTCTTCGTCGAAGGGTAGGGCCATCTATCAGTTTGATAGTTATGCAGGGGACCATAGTTAGTCCAAGGTTGGTGGAAAAGTGCTCAAGTGATGCTTCTCCTCATCAGTTGGTGACAAAGATTTGGATGGGGAATTTCCAAGACTATTTGTACATCTATTGCCAGTAAGCTCCATGGAGCCTTGTTTATGTATTTTGTATCCATTAGGATGAAAAGATTGTAAAAGAGAAATGATATCATGTTATCATGTACTATGTATTCATTACTTTAGAAAAGTTGTAATACTTTGATATAATGCAATGGAAAAGTTTGGAATGATGTTTATTTCAAATGTGCATATTATTCTTGTATATGAAAGGAAAAAATTTATTGTTAAGTGTTGGTGTTGCAATTTATTTACTTGAGGTTAAAACCTAGGAAAGTTACTAGCTTGAATAATGGGCATGTTACAATGACCAAAATCTAAGTGACAAGAATCTTAAGATTATGTGATCCAAATTATAGTTATGTTGTTAGAATTTAATTATTAAACTATTATGGAAGAACACGAAATCATACATAATCCACATACACATGAGACATGAGGATTTAACTTGGGAAGCCATTTTAGTAAAAAAAACTAGCAACAAAAGATACCAAACAATTATACTAATCTTGTAAAGAAGGGTCCAAATACAATAAGTCTACATACTATAGTGTATAAAATTTAACTCTTACAAAGGAATACAAAGGTTCCTTGAAATTAAATATTATACCTTACACTTGGATAAATCACCTATTCTTAATGAAATCTATAGATAAATAGTAAATTACAAGTTTACAAATATCAAATACTCTACTATAACAAATTGGTGAAAATATCTCTCAGCTAGACATGAATTACAATGTGATTTCAATATAACTTGAAAGAGTTAATTTCAGAGAACTTGTAACAAATTTCTAGAGGTGTTTGCCACATACACCAGAGCATCACATAAACATCCTCATGTGCTATAATCTTACAAAAACATGAAACAAAAAGTGTTGTATGACTTGAAACAACTTCATATATGCACATAAAAGAAACATATAACTTAAAGTGCATAGAATATTCATGATGAATAATACTAATATTTAAATACAGAAGATTAAATAACAAAGAAAGATTTAATACCTATATAACTAGATTAAGCTTCCCTCTTTAAAATAAAATTTACACTCGAAAAGAGAAATAAAAATGTTTTTTGTTTATCCATTTGAAGGGTTTTCCTTAGTGGAACCCTTATTTTGGTCTTTTGACCTCCACGACAACTAGGATTTTTGAATAATATTAAAAATAGAGAAATATTGCTTCAAAATTGATGCAGGATACTCCCCTTACAAATCTTAGACTCACAAAAAAAAAGAAACACTAAACGAGAATGCAAGAGAGAACAAAGCCTTTGTTTGTTACTGTAATAATAAAAATGACATTACATTACTACATTTGCCCTCATATGGGCCTTCTTGATTTCACAATCTGCCAATCTTTAAATCAAAGCTAACTCCCCTCAACTTATGCCTTCACAGTGAGAAATCAGCTCAATCCTTCCTCACTTCCATCTCCCCCTCCTAGTTCAATTTTTTTTTTTTTTTTGAGCATCCACGATCTAGGGGTTTTTGCCCATGTTCCATGCATTTTTTCTCTTTTTCTTCCTATCGACAGAATCTACATTAAATTATGTCATCCATGCTTTCCTCAATACCTCTGCCCACTTCCCTGCAGCATTAACGTTCATGTAACTGTTGCTTATCGTCTGTGCCATTGTCTCATACAACCATTGACCAAAAGATTCACACTAAGTTCCTCATTAAAACTTGACCGTCACACTTCAAAATATTATAATTCGATTAACCCTAAATTTTTTGGTTCAAAACAATGATGTGAATTTGCCAACCACCTCGTGCCATGTGTCATTAATTTGTACTGGTCAACCGAGTCAACTCTATTTTTGATAATTTTTCCCTCCATTTTTGGTGACTTCATTCTCCCTTACCATCGGGTATCAGGAGTCTCTAATCCATCATATTGCTTCCATGTAATGCATAGAATAGCTTACGAAGCTCGACTGAACAACGAAATCTAAAGACACCAAATTTTCATTCAGCTTGTTAGAGGTCAGAGTTTACTCTTCCCTCATACTCCATACCTTATACACCATGAAGAATTCAAGGAATAAGCCTGAACAATGAAGTTTGAATCCTTCTGACCTATTGTCGAGGTTCAAATTATCCTCGTACCCTTACCACTTAACAATTAAGTTAAAGCCTAAGTCGTAACTACAAAGCCCGATCTCCGCCCACTTAGCAAAGAGTAAGAAAAAATCCTGAAGTTCAAAGTCTGATAAGACTATGTAGAAAATGACTAAGTCCAACTTCTCTAGTAAGCGATAAGTGATACCTCTGAGGCCCGAAGCCCGAACTTCTAGAGATCTTCTTACTTAGCAACTCAATTCAACTAGCCCTTATTCAAAAGAAACATCACCTTTGTTTTTGGTTGATGCAAGATTTCCCTTACACCTTGGATACTCCTACATCAAACACCCGCGTTAGAAAAGAAGTATTTCATGAGTGAAACTCAAAAACATTTGTATACTCTATGTCTATCTTGGATCCACCTCTGCTCCTTGTTCACTGGAAATTTTTTGTTCCTGTCATCCTACACCTTCATATTAGTATACCCTTTCCTCTTTCCTCCTTTCCTCATCCCCATGAAATACAAATTATCAAACTCTACCTCCCACCAATGTGTTTTACCAAAATGAAACAAATCAATGGTATTCATACCTTCATCTTCAACACAACATGTGTCTTGTATTACCTTTCTTGTTGCTATACCTTCTTCTTATTTTTCCTTGTCATCAATGAAAGTTTTCACTCTATTGGTGCCTTTAGAAAGAAACTCTACTGTTGCAAATTGATTTTCTACACCCAAAACAATGTTAGAATAATAATAAAGATTGTGACTCATCATCCACCTTCTGTAACAAGTAATCAAGTTATTCTATTAGGAAATATTCACCTTGATCATTCTCAAACAAGGAATCATTAGTAAACTCCAACTTCACATTCACATCTTGCTCATCACTCTCACCTACCTCCAACACATCTACTGCTGCAACTACATCCTTATTCTCATCATAAAAAGCATAAAAATATGAAATTACCTCATTACTTTTTCCTACAACCTTTGTGTTAATTGAAATTTTCTCATTCCACTATTTTTTGATTTCTTCCAATTGCATTAGCAAATCATCCTCCTCACCTTCATCCTTTTTCTCTAACTATTTCAAATCATTAACCATTTAATGAATTCGAACCTTGCTAGATACCTTGCCTCCTCTCTCATTCAATGGCTTCAACTTATGATGAACTCCATCCTTCATCAAACTATAGGTATTCACACATCCATCATGCATTGCTTTCCTATCAAACTACCATAGTCCACCCAAAAACAAATGACAAACATCCATTTTCATAACATCACACAATACTTCATCATAATAACTTCCAATCTTAAATCTTACCACACATTATTCATTTACCAACACCTTGTGACCATCTTGCAACCATAAGATCCTGTACAGATGCGAGTGCCTCTTTCTCTCCAACTACACCCTCTCAACCATCTTTGTAGAAACAAGATTATCAGTACTACCACCATCAATAATGACATTACAAACTTTACCTTTGCATTTGCATCTTTTCCTAAACAAACTTTTCCTTTGAATTGATTTGTCATCTTCATTCAAGAGGGTTCTCCTCGCCATAAAAGTTTCACCATCTTTCACTTCTTCAAAATGTGTTGAATGCGCATCTTCTCCATTTATGTTTGTTACTCTATTATGATTTTCAGTTCTTCTTCTTGGTCTTTCCTCTTCATGAGGACAATCATATGCTCTGTGACCCTGTTCCCCATATCTAAAACAAGTTATTTTGTAATTTCCTCTTTCAAATCCTCTACCCAATCTTCCTCTTTCTCTAAAATTTTGATCACGAGACTTGTTTGAGCTTTCACATCATTCATCCTTGTTGTCCTTAATGTCTCTAATTTTTTGTTCATCCTCTTTTTGTTGCACATAAGCTCTATAATTTCACTTTTGCTTATTCTCAAACCTCTTGTTCATCCTTTCTTTTATCTTTAATGTTATTTGGTAAGGATCTTCCATTGTCACAACTATAACCAGTGTCATCTTCTCTTGTATACTTGACCTCAAACCATTAAGGTCTCTTGCAACCTTCTCCTTGGTTTCCTTAGAATGTCCAGTGTGAATGATTATTCTATGAAACTCTTATGTGTAGTCCTTTACTATCTTGCTTCCTTGCTTCAAGCTTTGCATCTTTGTAAGCAATTCCATCTAATAGTCTACTAGAATGAATTTCCTTTTCATTTTCTCTACCATTTTATCCCATCTTGTATTTTTCTCTTTTCCTCTTCTTCCTCTTTCTAATTGGACCTCTCTCCACCATATTGAGGCATGTCCTTTCAACTTGGTCTTGGAAAATATCACTTTATCAAGATCCTCTATCTCTTCAAATTCGAAATACTCCTCCATTTCATTAAGCCAATCTATCAATTCCTCTAGATTCAAACTTCCATTAAATGTAGGCACCTCCATTTTTGGTCTCTTTCCCATTTTGTTAAAAATTTCAGCAGTGGGTCATTTGCAACTACTACATTTTCCTCTCTTTACTCAGTATCCAAACTAGCATTCTTCATGCTTTCATCTTCATCATCACTTCCTGGGCCTCTCATTCTTGCAAATCCTCTCCTTATCTCATTTTTAGTGTTTCAACCTGCCTTCTCAAGGCTCTAAAATCATCATCCCTTACAAAATTATCTCCTCTACCTCTACCATGATAGGCTCCTCTCCCATCCATTTTTTTTTTCAACACCCACAACACAATCCTGGTGCAACTGCCTCTCTTTGACAGTTTGTTACACACTCAAGATCAACTTGCTTTGATACCACTAATGCAGGGTACTCCCCTTTCAGATCTTAGACTCACAACAACAACAACATAGAATCACTAAACAAGAATGCAAGAGAGAACAAAGCCTTTGTTTATTACTGTAATAATAAAAATGACATTACATTACTATATTCACCCTCATATGGGCCTTCTTGATTTCATAGTTTTCCAATCTTCAAATCAAAGCTAACTCCCCTCAAACTTCATGCCTTCACCATGATAAATCAGCTCAATCCTTCCTCACTTCTGTCTTCCCCTCCTGGTTTGATGTTTTTTTTTAGCATCCATGACCTAGGGTTTTTGCCCGTGTTCCATGCATTTTTTCTCTTTTTCTTCTTGTCGATAGAATCTGCATTAAAGTATGTTGTCCATGCTTGCCTCAGCTTCGTCGTCCACTTCCCTACAGCATTAATGTTCTTGTAACCATTGCTCATCATCTGTACCATCGTCTCATGCAACCATCGACCAGAAGATTCATGCCAGGTCCATCACTAAAACTTGACCATCGCACTTCAAAACATTATCATTCGATTAACCCTAAATTGTGGTTCAAAACAATGATGTAGATCTACCAACCATCTAATGCCTTGTTTCATTAATTTGTGCTGGTCAACTAAGTCAACTCTACTTTTAGAAAGTTTTCCGTCCATTTTTGGTGACTTCATTCTTCCTTACAGTCAGGAGTTGGGAGTCTCTAATCCATCATACCGATTCCATGTAATGCATAGAAGAGCTTACGAAGCTCGACTGAACAATGAAATCCGAAGATACCAACTTTACATTCAGCTTGTTGAAGGTCAAAGTTGGTTCTTCCCTCATACTCCATACCTTATACACCATGAAGAATTCAAGGAATAAGCCCGAACAACAAAGTCTGAAGCCTTCTAACCTATTGTTGAGGTTCAAAGTTTCCTCGTACCCTTACCACTTAACAATTAAGTTAAAGCCTAAGTCGTAACCACAAAGCCCAATCTCTGCCCACTTAGCAAAGAGTAAGACAAATTCTGAAGTCTGAAGTCTGATAAGACTGTACAGAAAAATGACTAAGTCCAACTTCTCTAGTAAGTGATAAGAGATACCTTTGAGGCCCGAAGCCCAAACTTTTGGAGATCTTCTTACTTAGCAACTCAATTGAACTAGCCCTTATTCAAAAGAAACATCACCTTTATTTTTGGTTGATGCAAGATTTCCCTTACACCTTGGATGCTCCTGCATCAAAAATTAAAATGTAATAAATAGTGATATAGAATAATTAAACTACACTATGCTAACACTTGAAATATTTAAATGAAAGAATAACATGTTGAGAAAAGGAGAAAGGGAACTACAAAATAAGAATAAGATCAACTAGAAGTTGTGAAAATCCTCCAAGAAAGATGTTGCTTCAACCTTGTTGTTCTTCATAATCCCATGAAGGTGATAATCAAAGAACTTCAAGAGAACAACATACAGACTATTGAAAAATCTTGTTGGATTATGAAAAATGGAATATTTTCTTGAAAATTTTCAAAGTTGAGTATTTGAGAGCCAAAAATCAACTATTTTTTTCAAATGGCAAGTCAAAAGTATTTTGTTCAATGTGACTACATGCAAGAGCATTGCTTTTGAAATATCTACGAGAAGGTAATGCTCCAATGATCATTGGAACCATGAATTTTTGTTTGATGTTAGCATGTCACATGAATGTTCGTGCATAGCACTCCCATCTAAAAAAAATACACTAAAAATCCTAGGAACATTATGAAATTTCCATAAATATGAGATTTTAGTGTTAACATTTTATAATTAAAGTGTTCTATATCAGAGGGCTAAGGTGATGACATGATGCAATGTGGAATTGTAGGGGTGTGCAATTTTTGACACTACAAATACAACCTTATTTAATTTATAGACTTTAGTATAGAACTTAAAACATGATTCACAACATCATCAACACATTCCTTTAGTACCAAGGACTTGATCTACCTCTGATTCATTATCCTAAAATCCCAATTGACTCCACACTCTAACCACCTATGGAATATCAACCATCACATGAACATACCATGAGCCTAACCTACCACATGTCACTCCAATGAGACTTCTCCAAATGGACAACCTACTTAGTTGCTTAGGTAATCTTGTAATGACTTAGTCATTAGTTATTGACCAAATGCACCTAATAGTGAATATGTCTTCTTTTAGTACCACCAAGACTAAACCATGACTTATAGTAGTAGAGAGAACCTTCCTTATTGCTTGTGGTAGCCAAGAGCCCCTCCTCATACATTTATCTATCCTTTATTATCATAGCATACAGTCTAGCAATGTTGCATATGTACATGTATTATTACATATACTCCAATGACATCATGATGTAGTAACCAAAACTCAACTAGGCCTTATATAGTGGTTATCACAACAACACTAGGCTCTTAGACACCTCCATGCCATATTGCAAAGTCTAACTCCAATCACATTTTATTGCATAGGATTTTAACATCATTTTACTAGTGTACAATAAAACTTGTTAACAAGAACTCATAGTCACAAACCTTCTCACTAAGTAGTCTACAAGTGAATAACACACCAAAGTTCCAACACAAACTTGAACGTGTGGTGTGTAAACTAGAATACAAACTCCTATAGCTTCTAGATATGTTGAGAAGTAGAACCACAAGCAATCAAGAAATTAAATATCAACATCAAATATGCTTGTAGAAATTTAAACAATTATAAGATGCTTTGAGTTAGAATGTTTTAAAAAATAAGTATGGCTTTAGACAAAATTCTAGTGACAAAAAGAAGATTGTTATGAGATGAAATAGTGTGCAAAGACTAAATCGTAGGTACAATCTAATCCAAAACAAACCCAAATTCAAACTTTCAATATATCACACTTTGAAAAGCTGAAATCCAATTCTAAAATTATGATTTATGGAACTAAAACTAAACAACATTTTAACCCTATTTTACATTTATCATTCTCAGCACAAATTAATCTAAATTTAATCAATAATTTAACATTTATAGTAACCTAAATTAATTGATTTTCCCAAGGGGGGTACTAGTATTATGATAGCACATGTTTTAAATATGATGTCATCACAATGATGTGGGACCCACAAAAATGTTACAAGTCTTGATCAAAGGTCAATTTTGACACTAAAATCCTCCATTGAACACTTGCGCTTGGCTTGAGAAAAACATGCAAGACAAATTTGGTTTTCCCTCGTACTATTATTATATTATTTTATATTTCTTCAAATGTCACGACTCTTTGGGATGTGACAACAAGCAAACCAACCTTATCCGATCTCTTCGAAAACGCCCATTACCACACACGTGGCAAGATCTGACATAATGAAAGCGACATTTGTATGATGGTGTAGGAGAAGTGTGGGGCAGAAAACAATTATACTAATACTAACCATCCTTTCAAAAAATGTGGGCCTCATTCTTTACAAGGCACCTATGAAATATGCTTCCAAGACAAAGGGGTCGTCAATAAGATATTGAATCCATCTCATTTTTGTAAATAAGATCATCAAAAATGTTTATAACAATAGTTGAAAATAAAATCTAGGTTATTTAGAATTTAAGGAGGTTAGACAGTTATAATATTAAAAGATGTAATAAATCTTAGGAAGATGTGAGGCGAAGGGTCTAGCTTGATTGGCTAAAGCATCATGTTGCAGGCAAGATGTCACGAGGTCTAGTCTCCCCTCCATACCCGTGGTATTGAAGGGCGTGTTGTGTTAGTGTCACCAGTCACGTGAAAAAAGTTTACCAAGCACACTCCACTTTATGGGGTAGGAGGGGGGAGGAGGGGAAGGGGCAGTAGGCTACCCAATTCCTGTATTCTTAAAAAAAAAGTCTTGGGAAGATGTGTAAATAAATATATATAACTTATTAAAAATAGCATTTCATGCCATTTTTCATTCAATTGTGTGTTCATTTTGAGGAAATATTTTGATAAATGTACATATCAATTAATGATATGATCTCGTGTAAAGTTACTCATTTTTCTAACCTTTATTTTTTCATATGCACATATATGCCCATGCATTTAACCCTTACCTTATTGTTATATACATATACTTCAATACATTTTCTATTGTTTTTTTCAGCTTTTGTCTTATTAATCTTCTTTCATTTCCATTGTCATTGTCTATCATTGATTCTCCTTGTTTGTCTTTTGTTTTTTATTTGTCTACAATTTATTAGTTATACCATAATCTTCTTTTTTGTATTTTCCTTTCTTTTCATCTTTCCTTTTTACATAAAAAATTCTAATTCTTTATTTTAATCTAGTTTGATATTCAATTCTTATATAAAACACGTTAAAACTCCTTGTTTTTATTGATTACCATCTTGTTAGTTTTAGGCTGTTTAATATTTTTAACCACAATAATCTTGAAAATTTTACAATAATAGCTTATTTATTACCTTTTATTAATGATTACATTAGTTATAATTAAAATTATCAACTCTCAAAACTTTATATTTAGAGCCACATTAATAACATTAAGGTTTATAATTTCTTAATATTCTAATTTATCAATTTATGTCATCCTCTTATTTGTTTTTTCTCTTTGGATATTATATCTTTTTTTTCTTATGCAAATCATTTTGTGACTATCACCACTCTTTATCCAATCTCATGTGTACACTAATTTATCAATCCTCGTAGACCTAGGATTTGATATTCATAGCTTTATTTTGATCTGTTTGTTTTAGTCCTAGATGTGCATAGGATAAAAGCACATACTATTCCAATATTCATTTTCTATATGACTACCTATGAAGGTTGAAAGACCAAACTAGGGGCTTGACTATTCTTGACAAGCTTCCAAACAATCCTAACCATTCTTCTTGTCCTAACTATAGGTATTTGAAACACTACAACTACATAAAGGTTTTGTTCTCTCTTCCTTTCTCTTTTTATTTTATTTTTTCTAGTTACTTCAACTTTATTTTTGTATCATTTGGTATCCTCTAGTTTACTACTTTGTTGTCTATGTTACCTATTATGTAGGTAGGTTCAAAATCTGGTTAAACTTTTGAATTTTATCTTTTTTAAATAACAATGTTAGTTTGGGATGACACAATGTAAGAAGGATGAAAAACATCACATGGATTGATAGCATATTGGATAAAGAGATCAATCTTTTGGTCATAGGTTCCTTTATTTCTATTGTTTTCAATTCTAGATTCAATATGTTGATTTTGTATTTTAGTTTCATGTAAATTAGCATTCTACAACCTAGATCACATTAATGTAAGGTAAAACACTAAATTTAAACTTTACATTTTGGTGAACCTAAAATTTCAACACTTAAAACATCTTCTTTTCCATTCACTTTTCTTCCAAAAATAAAACAAGATTTTTTTCTTTTTCTTAAATTTTTAGAGCATTGCCTGAAACCACATTTCATAGTCCTAATTGAGAAAAATGGTTGTCTTTGGCTAAATTATCTACATCAATCTTCATTGATTTTCTATCTTACATACTTTTTCACGATTCTTCTAGCTCTTTCTCTTGAAATTCTTCACATGCCTACATCAAGGACTACGAGTTATTCTCTCATTTCATTGATTCTTATCCCTATGTCTTTGATGATATAAACTTCATCTATAACATAGATACACTTACATGTTCCATGCTTGAGATCCTTGATTGTAACTCTGATCTTTCTACCTTCATAGACCTTTTAAATGTCTGTCCTTCTATATTAGAAGACTTCACCATACATATCTCCATGACCTATCAATATTGTGCATTATATGAGATATATGATGTTGATATTCATTCTATTATCTTTCTTTCTACTTATCATTCTATCAAAAAACATTATTCTACTACATCCCATGTACTCCATTATGGTAACATGTCTCTTCCCATTTAGATCTCCCTCCTTTTGTTGCATCTTCAAACTCCTTAGACATTCCAAAGGATGTCAATAAGTTCTTCTCTTCTCTCATCAATAGCGAGGGTTCTCTCCTTACATTTGATGATACGTATTCATTGCATAGCTCTCAAACATCTATTGATATTATTTCTTTTAGTTCCTTTGATAACTCTTCTTGAAGTGATGATGATTCTTATGCTTTTATTTATCCTTTCTCTTGGAAAGATGGAATATTTTTGTATTCATACCCTCCTCTTCCTTTAGACAATGAACTCCCTCTTGTGTATAATTTTGGCCATGCTAGCATAATTAATCACTTCCTTAATGTCACATTGATTAAAAATCTTCCTTTGATAGATATTTCAAACACCATTTGCATGATTCTTTATCTCATGTTTCCTCTCCTACATTAGATTTATCTCTTCTAGACTTAGACCTATGGTGTTATTATCTTTCTTTCTACTTCACCATCTATGTCTTGTGAGTTACCTTTTATTTTTCCTTCTACATTGGTATGGCTACATTGATCTCCTTTATCTTTTGAGATTATTACATACCCCTCTCCTATTTGTATAGGAGCTCTTTCTTTTAAAAAATATAATGGTCATGGTGATCTATTATAAAATGTGAAACACTTCTCCACTGTATGCTTGAAAAATATGTCTTGGAAAAATGATTTCCTAACACGTTGAGATATATCGCCTTAGATTATTTCTACACCTTACATATTGGTTCCTTATACTCATTTTTTGATGGTGTTCATTCCTTTATCTCTCATTTTTAGTAATACATGAATCCTAACATCTCTCTTATGCATTTAGTGTAATGCAACCAAGGCATTACTAATAACATTCAAGGATTATATTTTCATTTATTTTCCTTAGCTTTTTTATGGTATTGTCACCCCCTTGATGGTATTCTCATACCTCTTTTTCATGAGAAATCATTTCCACATATCCATAGGCTATAATTTTTGAGAAAATGTGTTCTCTTTCTAACTTAGTTATTCATGCTCTCAAAAATCATCAAATTCTCCTAGAACATCTTCACCCCAAATATGATGAGTCCTATCCTACTTATCCACCCATGGATCCCCCTCGTGACTCCTCCCCAACTAAGTAACCTTATTCTTGTCCATCCAAACTTGATACCCATCTTTCTAACTCTCCTGAGCAGGTCTTTCCCGTTCTCCTAGAATCCAAGGTTATTACCTCTCCACCATCCAATTCAAACATCCTCGTAAGTGAAATCCCTTATCCCTTCTTTCATGTGCATACTATATGATGATTGGCCACTCTACAATTATTTCCATTCTCCAAAATACAAAAATTCATGATCTTTGGATGAAGGTGCTATCACTCTTTATAATGATACACCTCTCTCATCTTCTCTGGATAGAATTAATCCAATGATAGATGAGTCCAAGCACACTACCAATTATAAGGTATGTCTTATACCCTTTATATTCTCTATTTCTATTGTAGCTAATATAATATTATATTCTTGTGATGAGAAGTTATTTTGTCTATTGCTTTAAATCCTCTTCTAAATTTTATATTCACTCATTATATGGCTCTACCTATAGATATCTCTCTTATTCATTCTCTTGTTGATATGGACCTATTTGAGTCATCCAATCACCTTAACTTCATCATTAATTTATTTTACTTGCTCTGTTGTGCTAGAACCTATTATGTGGTACTCATAGATCTTTTTATTTGCTTGTTGTAATCCCATGGAATTACAAATAAAGTACAATCATCTTCTCTTTTCTTGGGTAACAACACAACATTATTCATCTTTATTTTCCTCACCCATATTATTGGGGGTATGACTAGCTTTTTCTCAAGAAAAATTCCCTACATATTGTAACATACTCAAATAGGTATCTAAATTATTTTTTTCTAATTTCGTAATAGCTTAACACATATCACATACTATTCATGCATAATCCACGAGAGTTAATAATTAATAAATAAAATATGCAAACCTCATAAATACATAAAAAATACCAATAATAAAGACAACATAATTCATAATCTCAATTATAAAAAATGGTAAAAACTGCAACCCTCATAATGATAGTACAAATAATAATCCATAAGACAACACCACATATAAAAGTGGCCATGTATAAATACATCAAAATTTGAGGGATTCGAAGCTCAACTCTTTGTAAGATAATTCCTCCAATATTTTTCCACCAATGAGGAAGCTTTGAACCCATCATGAGGATTACTTTCCTCCCCAACCATTAGTACAACAATGAAGCATCCAATCAATTATCCAAGAGTGTGGAAAATTAAATACAACGCTAATTATTATTTAATAGTTCATTCTATCACTACATATTTTCATTCATGGAACCATATTAAACACATACACTATCACAACATAAATTACAAAATTCATGAACTTACAAACAATAATACAATATAATCACTCATAGTATGACACTCAAGAACACAAAATACGTACAAATAAAAGTAAATCATCTAATACAAGAAATACAAGAACTAAGACACTAAAATAGAACATAAAGAACATACACTCAACAACATAGACACAAAGTCCCAAAACCCCATCTAGATACATATCTCAATTGTGTAGTGTACCCAAGTACTACTACCTCACATAATATAATAATGTTAACTATACAAACCACAAAGTACCCTACCCAAAGGTAGAATAGTATGCATACCAATAAATATGCCACAAGACTTCTTTCAAAGATCTCTTAGCTAGTAGTGATGGATGGCACAATAAATGCATAAACAACATGTGGACCTACCATTGAGAGAGCTCTAGCTTAATCATGATGTGGTTCTTGTAACAAGATGAGAAAGTTCAATATTAGCCAATTTTCTTAAGGAGAGATGCCTATATGTGTTAGGATAAAGTAGAGAAGATGGTGTCAGGATGTATCCATTCAAAACAAGGACATCCAACTACTCCTACTCCTTTGACCCTGTCACTTTCAATAGAAATCAATGTATATATCATCCTAACCCATAAGATATGCATCTAGGCATCTTTCATATTGACCTAATTTATTTATTATACATCTAGACATCTTTCATGTTGACCTAATTTTATTTTTATTTTTTTGTTCACATGTTGCTCATGTACTACTTTCTTTCTAACATTTTTTTATGTAAGTTTATGTTTTAGTTCCTACCAATTCCTAACATATGATGTTAGTGGGAAAACTGTAAAAGTTTATGTTTTAGTTCCTACCAATTTCTAACATATGATGTTAGTGGGAAAACTGTATTTCATAAATGCTCAGATGCTAGATGATCATGTTTTGATATTATTATTCTATGTCCTAATTCTTTGTCTCTTATAATGCTATTTTATTGGTATGCTTGATGTAAGTGACATTGAAGTGTGTGTTTTATATTAATAAAGTCCCTTAAAAGGGAATGAATGTATCTCATTTTGGAGGTTTTCTTGGGATGTGTACATGATGCGAGATTTCTCAAGTGATTATTATTATGCTTTGGATCATGAATATATGCATTAATATAGATATTCTAATTAAAAGATATCATGAATTTTATCATTTAAATGCAATGAAATTATGGATATAGTGTGGTAAACCATGGGGTATTTATGTGATGCTTCAATTATTTATATGTATGGAGTAGGTACACTTGACATGTGTGTTGAGTGGTTACAGGTATTGGTATTCCTCCACCTAGCTTCACAAGTCTGAGTATACCCCGACAATGGTTATAAGGAGATGTCACATTGGCCATTTACTATTTTTCCTTACCTATTGTACTTGATATGAGTGTGATACCCTTGTTATTTTACCTATTTTGACCCAAATACCACTATTTGTACGATTCTAGATACTATAACCCTGTTTTGCATGTCTCGTGAATGTTCGGTTGATGTTTTGTTAAATTTCCCATTTCTACAATTTAATTCAAATAAATGTTTATATGGATTTAATAGTGAAGTTGTGGGCTAAATAATATTGGGAAATGAATTTAATTAATTTTTGGGGCTTGAGGGTTATTTGTGGGAGTTTCGAATGGATAAATGGAAAAATGAGCTATATTAATGAAATGATGGAAAAGATAGGTATATTTGGATTTACCAAAATAGGATTGATGAACCACAAAGGACCTATTTTCCATTATTTCATTCAAAATGTAAGCTATAAAATGTAAATGAAGAACAACAATTAAATCTGACTAAAACAGTAATCAAAAAGCAGATCTGGAAAGGGGAAAAAAATGTGTACCTTTTGCCAAAATTCACCTTTTGAAGCTCACTGAGGACTCATTCACTCAATAGTGAATGGGTCTTGGCTAGGGTTCCTAAAAAATGCTTTTTGGGTTCTCTTTTGTTGTGTCTGCACTTCCAAATTCCAGATGCTCACTATCAGACAACTGGAAATAAATTTTGTAGAAGAGTTTCTGTGATTTGAAAACTTTGCAACTTTCTTCAATTTTTCTCTTCAAATGATCTTCAACCTAAAATTTGCAATCACACATCAAAGAGAGAAAAATGTTATTTTTTTAGGGAATGGGGGTTTGCCTTGGTCAAACCCTATTTTGGTAATTAAACCTTGAAATGAAATAGAAAAGCATAAAGGAATGATGAATGAACAACACTATGTAATAACTCAACAAACCTTATTTGAAACCTTGGATTACACATCTACAAACTAGCATGAGGTGGCCTCAATGAATATAGATATTGATCATGAAACTTGATGTAAAACAATGTCCTTGAATTCTTTGAATAGATCTTGAACTCTACATCACCATATTAGCTCAAACAACATGCATGATGCAACAAATTTTTGCCATGATGATAGGAATCTTGATTGCTACAATAATATTCATTAATTATGCCCTTGAATGCCTTGAAAATGCTTCTATAATGCTCTTTTGAAAATACTAAGTGCTCATGAAAACTTTCTAAGTGCTAGGTGAAAACATAGTGAAATAACCTTATATTTATATGCATCTTAACATTAATTCCTAAAATTCAAATATTACAATATGACATTAAATTATAGATTTGAAATCATTAAAATACCGCCAAAAACATATTTTAAAGGGGGATCTTTGGTCTAAGTGAGGACCCATTCGCCATAGGGCGAATGGGTCATAGGCCACTTACCTAAGACACACATTGTTTAGTGTTAAACATTATGTTAAATTAGGGTCCTAGATCTAAGTGAGGACCCATTCTCCCTATGGCGAATGGGTCCTAGGTCAACTTACCTAGGACACACATCTTCCAAAGTTAAGTGTTGTGAAATGGAAATTATGAATGTCAGGTTTTATCCCTCGAAATTTGCATTTAATTAGGCTTGGATTTGAATTAAAGGGGCCAATTAAGGAAAATTAACCTCAATTAATTAATAAATCCCTAGATTAGTGTGAAAGTGTAAAGACACACCTTACAACACCAAAAACAAGGTGCAATTAATTTCATTTAATTTAAAAGGGCCCTAAACTTAATGTGAATATGAAAAACATATTACAACACTAAAATAAGGCATCATTAAGCTCATTTTGTTATTAGTTATTTCCAAATTAAGTGTGAAAAAGGAATACTTTTTCCTACACTACAATTAATTTAATTCTATTTGAATCTTGATTTTTGCAAAGTAGTGTGAAATATGCCTTATATATATGAATGTAATGAAATGGAGAAAAACGATGTTGGTGCAAAGATGAACATGGAGTTGACTGACGACTGTGTGAAGACGAGCATGGAGTATAGGTGGTCGGTTGCAGATGGTCGCAACTTCATTGTTGCACAGACGCGCAAGGGCAAGACAAAGGATCTTGGCGGTCGCGATTCATTTGGGGCTTCGGCGAGCTCCTCCCCTCTAGCATCTAGATCAGGCTCTAATCCTCTCAGGGCTCCATTGGAGTCTCCCCACCCCTTGCTGCTTCCTTTCCTCCTACAACTCCATTATTTGTTGAAGGATGCAAAAATCAAAGTAACCCCTTTCACGAGTGCAACGAGTTCTACAAGTCTCAAATTGTCATTGAAAGCCCTTCTCTGCCTCCCTGCACCCCTGTGGTGGGATCTACTAATCTTTTTTCACATGATTCGACCTCTACTTTTCCCCTAAAGGGCTCACAATCCTACACTCTTGGCAATACTGAGGTTGTGTTGGCAGATGACCCTACTGATTTTCACATTCCATATTCTTGCATTGATGAAGCCTCTGCGAAGGTTGGCAAGCGATCCCTCCTCATTCAATGCATGTGCAAATGACCATCGGTTGATCAATTTGACTCATGGATGAAGGATTCCTAGAGCAAGGTGTCCACCCCTGAAATTGACATGCTAGGCTTTGTTTTTTTCCTCCTTCATTTTGCTTCTACGAAAGATTGTTGTTTCATGTTGCAAAATGGTCCCTAGTTTTTTGGCAAGTCAGGCCTCTTCATTTCACCATGGTCCCCTTTTTTTGTTCCTGCTACTGCTAAAATCACTCACATCCCTGTTTGGATCAAACCGTATAATCTTCCCTTGATCATGTGTGATCCTGGTTACATTAGAAATATGATTGATCAGATTGGTTCCTTTGTGAAGTTGGATGATGATCCAGGGGCTTGTTGTGTAGTTTTGCACACACACCCTACTTGGAGTAGGGACCCTCTGATTTCTAATTCGTGATGTCTCTTTGGCCTTTGGTTTTATTGGATTTGTCCTTTTGAGGTCTTGGGATGTTGGTCTTACTTATCTTGGTCTTACC
The DNA here is from genome assembly GCA_007258455.2 of Sequoia sempervirens. Lineage (NCBI taxonomy): Eukaryota > Viridiplantae > Streptophyta > Pinopsida > Cupressales > Cupressaceae > Sequoia > Sequoia sempervirens. Next base: position 53,068,251 of record VDFB02072274.1, read on the forward strand.
CTGAAGATTGAACTAATGGAACTTGTGTTTTACTGAAGTCCAGGTTTCTGGTCAAATCCGGGATTTTCTAGCTCACACGGATTTTCCTAGATTCCTTCGAAGTCCCGGGGGTGCGCCATCCGTGAAATTCATGCCCATCGGGATAATCCGATTGACTCAGATTTTCCCAAAATTATGTTTCAACCTCGGGTTTCTGGATTTTCTCAATGCGTCTTGTCAGCCATTAATGCTTAAGGTACCTCTTTGCTGGCACGAGTGTGGGAAAATTTAAGGTCTTTTGGTGCTCTTCCAGATTTCATTATTCATTTTCTATTTGCTCTTGTGCTTGCATTTGTTCATTCTTGAGCTCTGGTTGTTGGATTTGATCTGCTCGCGTGTGATTCCTTGGGCGTTCGTGTTGATTTGTCGCCGCTAGGGCACCCTGGTTCGTAGTGATTTCCTTGGGCTCGGGGTTCAATCGGCTTTGATCCATGGTAAGACGTCACTAACCTCTCCCCTTATTTTTTGCTTTGTGGTTGAATCTTTAAAGATCATTGATGATTATACGGGTCGGCCCTTGCTCATTTTTCTGTGATTTCATATTTATCGAGTTAGGGTTTGGTTCACCTTTTCACGAGTTTTCAATGCCTGCACTACGCATCCCTTCATTTTTTTGATCGAATTTTGTGTGTACGGGTGTGCCTAGGAGTTCTTTTGAGGTCGTGCCTTGTTTGTGCGTAATCTGGTTTAATTTGTGAAGGTAGGGTTTCATTATGTCCACTCAGGGTTGTTAAGTTCAGTGGAGTCATTGTGATCCTCACGCCCTACGTCTAGGTCGACCTTGTTTGTAACATCTGAGACCCTGGTGTGCCCTAGTTTTATCATTTCGAGGGATAATGTTTGAGAATTTCGAGCTTGCCCTAGCTTTCATAGCGAAAGTCTGGTTGTCAAATTTAGGGCATCATTATTTCATCTCAGGGATCAACCATTTGAGAATCTTGGGAGTTTAAATTCAACTATGATTGAAATTTGGCTTATTGGGGTTCATTTCATGTCCATTAGATCCGGATAGGAGGCTTTGTATGATCACTCCACAAATTTTATGCGCGTAGAACGGTCATCGGGTTTCCGAGGTGTCCGCGGAATTTCTGCGCATCCAGATTTTCCCCGGTTTTGCCATTTTCCCAAAGTGTGGAGAATTCCCAGAATTTCAAGTTGTCCGCGGAAATCTGTCCCATTCGAATTTTTCCGGTTTTCTATCAGGTTTCACTTGGGTTTGGTTTTCGAGATTGAATTAAGGAATTAAATGTTGGATGATGATTTCTTGTTGCTTAGTAGATGAATCTTATGATAATCATGCATCTATTTTTCCCGTATTAATGATTTATGTGATGAAATGATGTTTTGGCTATGGGAGTCCGTCTTGGTAGGATTTCTCTGAAATTTCGCCCCGACTGGATTTTCCCAGATTGCCCATTTTCCCGGATTACCTCATTGTCCTGGATTTTCCTATTGATGTTCAATGATTTATTTTAAGTGATTTCTTGGGATTTTGAGACTAACCTTTTGATTGAAATATGGATGAAAATTGGATTTTCATGAGGCTCTTTTATGAATGCAGGCTGAATCGAGTAAGGCAGTAGCAGGGAAGTCCAAAGGAGATACAGAAGGATCTTCGATTATAGATACGGAAAGGATAAAGCTAGATATGAAGAGCCAGTTGTCGGATAGTAAGTTGATCTCAATTTGGTCAGAGGTCTCTGATACAAATGTTGGAGCTTGGAGGTATGAGGAGTTCAAAAGAAGGGTGGCTCAGAAGAATCTATCAGTTTTGACAAAGGGGATGGTGAAATCTGGACTGGCTCATGTGGTAGGGTTTCCTCCTGCAGTTCAATTCTATGAACTAATATTGGAATGTGCCTGGCACTATGACTTTGGTATGCAGAGGATCATTAGTCCTGATGGGAGAGTGTTGGTAAATCTTAATCCGGTCTCCATTGCCCAAGCATTTGACATTCTGAACTTACCATGTGTGAGTGCCTTCGACATGGACTTGGCTAGGACTTACTATGATGATGAACCTGTCAAAGCTCAACAGATGATCAACTCTTGGCTGGAGAAGCCAAAATCTCATTTCTCTAAGCTGCCTAAACAGCTACACAAGCTCAAGTTTTGACAAGATATATATGATGCAATCACACTTTTGAGCAGGGTGGCAGGCTTGAAAAGTGCCGGGACATTGGAGAACTGGATGGTGCATGTTATTAACAAGATTGAGCAGGGTTTAAATTACCACTGGGCAGGGATTATCAGTACAGTAATTGACAAGAAAATGAGAGATGTGCTGGAGTCAAAGAAGTTCACCATGACATCTTATGTGGTATATATTCTTGCCAGATTTTATCCATACAGGGGATTGAGTCCAAATGGAACATTAGGGTAGGATGGCAACTATGAGGTGTAACCTGAGTTGCACCTAGGGAGTTTGAATTATCGAAGAGTGAATCATGCATTCACTATGCATATTACTAGGTTGCTTCAGAATGCAAAACAGGTGAGAATTTCTGATGGAGCCAAGGAATTAATTAAAAGATATGGAGCCTAGTTTATACAATTCCCTACCTTCTCCTATATCAAAATCAATGGATGCCCGACTGCTCCATACAAATTGCCAAGATATCCTACTGACCACATTGTACTCTTGGAGGTTACCAGGTAGATATGTGATTTTGATGTTGTTAAAAATGAGAAACATAAGATAGGATTTGGTGGAGATTTTCCCTGGAGAATTGGTACAGGCGAGGTCTTCCCTTCAATCAATTCAGCTCATGCATCAGGAGAAGAGTTGAGTACTTTTGGTTTCTCTTTCCATTCTAAGAGGGCAGGTTTTGACATCACTGGCGAAGCACAGAAGAGGGCTACTAAGGATTATCATCGCAAGGATGATCTAGAGGACTACTGGGCAAACCACAAGGATGAATTTGAGGTGAGAAAGAAAAGGTATTCTAGGCTTCCAGTTGATGTAATCAGGATGTACAATGTCAAGTTGATTCCTGATCAGTTGGAGGATGATGGGAATCTAGTCCAGGATCATGCATACGAACCAGTCAAGGACAGACCCATTGGAGAGGTTAACTGGTCAGAAAGTGAAATAACTGAGTTGGAGGAGCTGATGGCTCAAATTATGAAATCTACCAAGTCATGGCTAAAACATAAAGTATGGGAATTGGAAAGTGAGAAGGTACCTTGCACCTTTAATTTGATGGGAAATCTGAATTCTCTTTCTACCTCAGAGGAATCAGGTGAGGATGATTCTAAAGGAGAAACCAAGGTAAACTCACCTTTTAAGATTAAAATCAGAGGCCCTAAGGAGGGTGAACCTGAACAGAAAAGAAAACCCAAAGGAAAGAAGAGGAGTCGTACTTTGAAAATAGGTAAGTCTACAGAAGAAGAAGAACTTGAGAAGGCAGAAAAGGAAGACACTCCTCTAGAGCCAAAAAGGACAAGGATAACCAGGGCCTCTAAGAAGAAGGATTAGGAAACTTCTAAGGATAAGGCAGACCCTCCTGTGGTTGATGTGGAGAGCTCAGGAGAGAAGCCCCGGGTTTATTCAAGAAGGTCAAGGACTCCATCTCCCAAGGAGGTTATGCAAAAGGCGGATCCCCTTCCAATGGAATCCACTGTGGAACAATAGAAAGGTACCTCTCCTTCATTGGGCATACTTGAGTAGATGATTCATGAAGAGCATGAGACTAGTGAGGAGATGGAACCATTTAAGGATGGGGAACTTCATAGTGCAGCTATTGAGTTTGAGATAGGAGATGTGGAAATGCATCATTCTCCGTTGGTACAATATGAGAATTCTCCTGCAAGTAGTAAAAATAGTAGATCTCCTGAGAAGGAGGATGTTCCTGTTAAGACTCCATCACCCCAGCATGAAGAGGAGCCGGAAGTGGGAAAAAAAAGTGATCAATCTCTGGAAAAGAATGAGACGATAGATCAGCATAAAGAGGTTAAGGAAGATGAAACCCAGGTGGATCCTGTTGTTCTGGATTGGCTAGACAAGGAAATCAAAAGGAAGCAGGTCATTGTTGAGGACACTCCTCTCAACTGGGATGAAATGTTAGCCAAGATTGGAAAGGGTAAAAGGAAGAAGATGGCCAAGGTGGTTTCCAAGATCGAAAGGGATGAAGTTAGTAATAGAGTTATTCACATTGCCACCCCTGCTGCAGGTATAAATAGAGATGAGGTCACTGGGAAGGATTATGATGTACAGACCATCAATCTTGGACCCACTTCTATGGAGCAAGATATTGAGGAGTATGAAGGATCCAGTGCAGTGATCATTGGGAGATTGAGGAAGGAGACACAGTCTAAACATGAACTAAAGAAAGAAAATGAAAGGCTTAGGAAATGTTTGGAAGATTTGATGAAGCCTCTACAATCTTTTCACCCATCCTCTTCTGCTGCTGCTGGTTTCTTGCCAAAGGAGACTATTTCTAAGTTAGAAAAGATGAAAGCTTCCACTCAGGCTACAATGAATTGGTTGCAGGAAGTACAAGCTAAGGGAGATGATGCAATAAAATAGATCCTTTCAACTGGAAAGGATGCATTGAGGGCTAAGGATTGGCTGGATGATGTTCTATCTCAGGACAAGGAGGACACTGATCTCTTACTGCAGAAAACCAAGACAATCATGGAGTACAGTAAGAATCAGTTGGTGGTTGATGGAATTCTCTCTTCATCTAGGGTTAATGAGCCTTGGGAGTGGTTTGAAGCCCTGCAAATCTGGCATAAGGTCATCAGGAAGATCTACAAACAAAAGAAGCAAATTGATGGTAATTTAACTTGTGCTTATGATGGATGCATAACCTTTTTTGAGATAATGACTGTCAGGAGGAAGATCACCCCTAAGTACTTGATTTTCGAACAATTTAAGAAATGGTGGCATGATGTCTATGCCCCTGATATTGAAGATTTTGTGACAGGGCACCAACTAGATGATGCGGCTACTTAGTTGGCTGTGATGGATAAGTACCTTGCATATAAGGGTGATTGGGATAAAACGGTTAAGCAATTAGGGGAAGAGATTGACTCAATCGAATGTCGACTCAAAATCCTACCCTTACCACCTGTTGCTGAGTTGGATAGGGTACTCTTGAAAGTTCATGAATTGCTGGATCAGAACAAAGATAGGGGAGGTGGAAGTTAATACCATGCCACTTCATGATTTGTGCTTCCCTATTATTATAGGGCATGTATTAATCCGAGTTGCATTGAGGAATGTGTTGTGGCCGACCTTGATGATGTACCAACATTTAATGTGTGCCTTATTTTGAATTTCCTGAGGCCGACTTGTTTTGGCTATTTTTATTTTGTAAATGTCTGGTTGGGCCGACATGTTTTGGGTCTTCTTGAAATTGGCGTTCTTGCCTCATTTGTAAGAGTCAGATATAGATAATAGAAATTAGACAAGCTAGATTGAAGAGAAGAGCTAGAGCATGTTGTAATAGAAGTAGTAATTAGTTCTCTTGAGCAAGTGTTGTAACACAGAACAGTGGAATTGTTGCTACATATTGGTGACCTAATACAATTGAAAGCATTATGGTTTCTCTGGTGAATTCTTTTGTGTTAGTTTATCTTGCATGGTTCTTGTTGTTCCATCTTTTGAAATTGCTTAAAGATATTGGACTAATGTTAGATTTAGAATTAGATTAGTTTGGTGAATAATGTTCATGATTTCATGCTTGGAATGTTTGTAGCAATCTCTGGTCTATACTCCCAATAACTATCTGATTGTAGTAGGCTGGTGAAGTCAACCTGGACCATACATTTATTTATGCTTAGTTTGATTGTGGATGAATGTCTATGATTTGAAAATCTGTAAGCCTTAGAAGATTGCACTTTTCTTGTGATATTGCATTGTGGGTTAAGCAAGAATTGGTTATTTGAGATTGGTCTGTTCCGGGTATTTGTCATTTACATTGTTCATCTTAGAAATAGTTTAGATTTTGTTATATTTCTTGCACCCTCATCTTTTGTTGTTTCTTTATTCTCTAGTTAGATTTAGGATTCAAGATCATCATATTGCAAGATTTGATAAATTGGAAAGATATAGTTTTCTTGTAGTAAGGTCCAATTGTGATTACCAGCATTTTCACATATTATCTGAGTTGTTTATGCATTGTCATGACCTAACACCCAATAGACCTTGAGGTGATTTTAGCACTTGTTTTTGAGAATTCACCTTTCAAGAGAGATAGAATACTATTTTCTGTCTGAGTTGTTGCTTTGAAGAAAACACCATCAACAGATTGGCACTAAAAGGAGGGCCTGAATGAGCTCACTGGATCGTTTCTTAAATGCCATCTCTCCTGAGAGATATAGGAGAAGTACCAGATCTACCCCAGGAGAGGAAGATTTACAGGAATTATAGTTCCCCACTAGGTCAAGGAGGACTCGAGAAAGGGGAGAATCCTCATCACCCATCCCTTCACCAGTATCGTCTGCGTCTTCACTTCCAGAAGTTGAGGCCATACCCATCCCTAAGGCAGTTCCCATTCAGCAACCTCAGCCTATCATTAATCAACCACAACCACCACCCCCACTTTTGCCAATGGCTTTCCTTGCTAATAATCCATCTCCCTTGTTTTTTAACACCTACAATGTCATGCCCAAGAACCCTGAGCATTTCTATTCAAAATTTCATGTTAATGACCCAAACAGGACTACAGAGGAGCATATTAGGATCTTCCAAACTTGCCTCAAAGATAGAGGAATTGCTCATGAAGATGTTGCCTATAGGTTATTTCCTTATTCATTAGGAGAAGAGGCTTTCTACTGGTACAATCACCTCCCATCAGGTTCAATTCATAACTGGAATGACCTTGAAACTGCCTTTTTATAGAAATTCAGAATACCCATCAGTGCCAATGAATTGTATTTGCAATTCACTAGAGTTAAGAGAGAGGTTAATGAACCAATATCTAGTTTCAATAATAGGTTCCACCGTGCATACACCAGACTTCAAAACCCTTATGTCTTAGACAATGATACAGCCCTGGGAGTCTATTATGAAGCCTTGGACAACCTTACAACAACCTTTCTAAAATGGAGACCCAACCCTCCAGCTAGTCTAACTGATGCCTATACAGAAGCTGTCAAGCTTAGCACAGATTTAAGGCAACATTTGACTGGACCGTTACCTTCTTTAGGACCAATTTCACATCCAAATCAGGTTCAGGCAGTAAATCAAGCACTCGCCAATCACACTCCAATCATGAATCCAGTACCTCAATTGCCTTTGGTGCCACACCCTGGTCCCCCCATGAGCCAAGTCTCTCCTATGATGAACTTCCCCCAGCAACAAGTTAACCAGCCCCTATATCAGCAGCAACCAACTGGTTTCCCTACTTGTAGAATTCTGAAGTGTTGCACCAATCTATGGGATCTATTACAATGTTTGTTCCTCCTCAGAATAATCCAAGCCAGACCCCTTATGGAGATCCAAATAAGGATAGAATTGATGAAATGGTTGAGCAGATAAAGAAGTTAAACCTAGAGGTAACTTACCTAAGGAATCAAAATAGCCAATTACAAGCGGCTCAGAAAAATATACAATCCAATCAGAATAGAGAATATCCACAAGGGCAGAATTTTGACAAAGGACAGCGTAATGAAAGGGGGTACAACAACAATAGGGGTTACAACAATGAGAGAGGATTCAACAATGACAGAGGATACAATAATGATAGAAGACAAAATTTCAATAGAGGACAAGGTGGTGGACCAGGATTTGATAGGAGGCAATCACAGGGATAGAACAGGACATGGAATATAGGACCCAATAATGGAGGAGTCCCCACTCCATTAGATCAACCAGTCAATCAACTTGTTAACCAGTCTGCAAATCAGCCAGTTAGTCAAGACAAGCCTCCCAGTGGTGTATATCCGGCTGAGGCTGCCCTGTCAGGATGGTGTAGGCTCCATAAGACAGGCTAGCATTTCAGAGTTAAAATGTCCAGAGTTCCAAACTGCTGCCTCCATTTTCCAGTATGAAGTGGAGAATAATGCAAATGGTCAAGAGATTGTTCCATCAACCCCCTATGACTCTCCTATGCTGGTATTAAATCATGCCCCTTTTCCAGCAGGTGAAGAAAATGTTCCAGAAGAGGAATTTGATTCCCAGGAAGAGAAGGTAGACCAGATCTGCAATGGAGATGAGGTTGCTCATTTGTTCAATGAGGAGGCAATAAATGATAATGGCCCCCTGGATAAGGAAGAAGCTTATGTCGAAGAAGTGCAGATGTTCCAGAGGCAGGGTTTAAGAGATATGCCCCATAGACACCCACAGGCTGGGGGTCCTTTCACCACCTCTATTCCTCCTAATAATTTCAATATCCCTCCAAACCCTAATGCTAGTAATAATCCGTCCTTTCCATATGTTTCCGGGCAGTACCTTTCAAAGGAAGAACAAGCTCAAACTGACCCACAGAAGGAAAAAGCTGCTCAAGCAAGTAAAGATAAGGCGAAGGAATCTTCCAGAGAGGTCCCTACTAATCTGAGTGAGGAGCAAATGGCTTTGTATGTCACTGAGGAGTTCAAGAAATTAAAGGTAAATCTTTTAGCATTCGAGTTACTGAGGTTCCCTACAATTAGGAATGCAGTTCTAGGTACCTATGGTGCGCATCCAGTGTCTCTGGATAAATCTTCCAGTGAGAGTGTCAACAAGGCTTCTAGTTCCCAGCCTGCGAAGACACAAAACTAGGCTTGCAGTCGGACTAACTTGCCCCCTGGAGACAAAGGAAAGGAAAAGGACAAGACTCAAGTTGCTTAGGTCGATACCCAGCCAACTCTGTTTCAAGGGAAGACAGAGACTCCACCATTCTTGATCTCTGTGCGCATATTCGGTAAGAATTTACATAACTGCTTACTAGATTCTGGTGCTTCTACTAATGTGATGTCATTCGGAGTATGTAGAGCTTTAGGGATTACATCTGCTGACTCCCAGAAGAAGGTAACTCAGTTGGATAGAACTAAAGTAAATGTGGTGGGAGAATTAAACATGATTCACATGCAAGTAGCTTTTGACCCAAGAATTCAACATGTTATCAATATTCAAGTAGTTGACATCCCTGATGCGTATGGCTTGATTCTAGGAAGAGACTTTACTAAAGCCTTAAATGGATATGTATCTACTGATCACTCTCACATGTGGCTTCCCTGGAAAGGGGTACCAAATCAGATCAGAATTGAGAGAGAACCAAGAATGAAATACATAATTATGAAGTACCAAAAAACTTCAAATGAAGTTCTGATATCAGAAGTAGGCATGAGAAATTATATGCTGTCGACTCCTTATGAGGAGTCAAATTCAGAGGAGGTATTAATGCTACATACGATGTCTATTGATACAGAGGAAAAATCCAGCAATACTACTGTTCTGCCAGAATCAATTAAGGAAGAAGATGACTTCGAGGACAATCAGATCAACCTACTAGATAGCTTCCAGGAATTCATTAGACAGTGTATTGAAAACCAAATTCACTTGGGCAAAAGGACAAGCTTCAAAGAATTACTCTTACCTAATTGGTGTAGAGTTCACAATGCTTCTCATTCAGAGCTGGAGTGTTGTTTATGCCAAATAGCAGTAGAACAAGTATAGAAATGCATAAATCCAACCCCAGTGGTCAAGATAGATATGCAAAGCCCTCAGGAAGATTATAAAGGGAAGAAAATGATGTTGTCTGAGGAACCATCCAGCAATAATAAACCGAAGGATGTGATGAAAAGGATTGCAACTGCTGAATGCTGGACTCTTAGATTTGATGGATCTAAATCCAAGCATGGAGTTGGAGCAGGGTTCGAACTGATTATCCCAAAAGGTAAAACCTTCTTTGCAGCCCATAGACTTCAATTTCATTGTACTAATAACGTAGCAGAATATGAGGCATTGATTCATGGACTTCTTATGGCACTTAAGAAGAGGGTTAAGGTTCTGCAAGTTTTTGATGATTCTGAGCTGGTAGTTAAGCAAGTAAGGAAACAATATTCATGCCATGATAGGAGAATGACTAATTATAGGCATAGGGTATGGGACCTTATTGAGGGATTTGATGCCTTCAATATTCAACTGATACCATGGCAGAAGAATCAGATTACAGATTCGCTGGCCCAGGTAGCGAGCACCCTACAGCCTCTATCTTTGTCAAGTTTGAAAAGGTTTACTGTAGAATTGACACCTGTGCCATCAGTTCCGGACAATGTTACTAACTTTCAGGTATTTGAATATGACAAGCATATTCTAGACTTCATCACAAACACAGATGTTTTCGCTTCCCAAATCATTGATGAAACAGAACTCCAGGAAGCAGAACTGGACTTGGAGGGAGTGATAAATTTGAAGTCTAATACCATTCCAAGGGGAATGGTACAGTTGGAGCAGATTTTTGATCTGGACAAGATTAGAGATCAGGAGCAAGAATCTAAGAAGAAGTGTATCAGTGGACAATGTGATACTTACAATAAGGGAACTGACGATAATGCCAAGAACATTTTTATTGGCAAGGTATGCACTCCAGAGGAAAGACACGGGATAATTGAAGCACTGCATAGCTTTCCGGATGTAATAACCTGGAGTTATGAGGACCTGAAAACTTACGATACATCAATCATAACTCATACTATACCTCTGAAGCCAAGTGCCAAGCCTTTCAGGCAAAGACAGAGACCAATTAACGCATTATTGGAACCGGTTATACAAAAAGAAGTTCAGAAATTACTGTCTGCTAGAATTATATTTCCTATCAGGCATTCAACATGGGTGGCGAACCTAGTCCCAGTAAGGAAAAATAATGGGGAAATTAGACTTTGCGTTGATTTCAAAAATTTAAACAGATCATCAGAAAAGGACAACTATCCCGTCCCTTCACTAGATGAAGTACATCAAGTGGTTAACGGTTCTCAGATGATGTCCTTTCTGGATGGTTATTCAGGGTACAACCAGGTAATGGTTCAGTATGAGGACAGACACAAGACTACTTTCACAACTAAATGGGTTACCTTTGCTTATAGGAGGATGCCTTTTGGTCTCATTAATGCAGGAGCTACATTTCAAAGGGCCATGGATATTGCCTTCAAAGATATCATAGGTAAGTGCATTATTATTTATATGGACGATCTAACTGTCTTCTCCAAAAATAGAGGCGACCACATCTCTGACTTACGCAAAGTGTTTCAAAGGTGCAGGGAATTTGGCATATCCCTGAATCCTAAAAAATGCATTTTTGGAGTGACAGAAGGGAAGTTGTTGGGACACATCATATCTGAAAAGGGAATTGCTATTAACCCAGAAAGAGTGGAGGCCATACTGAAGATTCAGCCACCTACTAGCAAAAAGGAGATGAAGTCTTTCTTTGGCAAGATTAACTTCGTTAGGAAGTTTATAACTGGATTTGCTGAAATTGTTAAACCGTTGAATGCAATGTTGAAGCAGGATGCTAAAGTTGAATGGACTGTAGAAGCAAAGGAGGCATTTGTAGAAAATCAAAAGAGCCATTGTTGATGCTCCAGTATTGGTGAGTCCTAATTACAGTAAGCCCTTTTACATCTATTCATTTGCCTCAAACCATTCATGTGTGGGAATGTTGACTCAGAAGTCTAATGAGGGAAATGAGCATCCTATTGCTTTTATGAGTGCGCCATTAAAAGATGCTGAGTTGAAATATCCGAGTGTAGAAAAGCAGGCATATGCCCTGGTTAGAGCAGTGAAGAAATTCAGACATTATATCCTCAAGAATAAGGTTTATGCAATTGTCTCAGATCCTGCAGTTAAGTTACTGTTGATGCAGAATGAGTTGGGTGAGTGTAGAGCAAAGTGGGTGACAATGCTACAAGAATATGACATTGAGATCCAACCCATGAAGTTGGTAAGAGGGCAGGGACTTACTCAGACTATGGTTGAAATGGGGCATGAATTGACTGTTCAGAATTATAATCTTGAGGAGGTTTCCCCAAGCGGCTAGTATGATGACATAGTTTATTACTTACTGAACCAGCGATCTCCAGGCCATCTTAATGTTGTTCAGAGGAGTGCTCTATAGCTGAAGAATGATAGTTTTATGCTAAAGGGAGCTGTTCTATACAAAAAAAATCATGAAGGCATTTATTTGAGGTGTCTCGGTAAACAAGAAGCTGAAAGGGTGATGAACGAATTTCATGAAAAGTATGGCACTGGCCATGGTTCTGCTATTGCCACAACAAATCAGATCTTGAGGGCTAGGTATTATTGGCCCACATTGTTCAAAAATGTTCACCATCATGTCGAGACCTGTCACACTTGCCAGACTACAGCAACGAGGGAAAGGTATGCGGCACTCCCACTTCAATCGGTTACTGAGGTAAGGCCTTTTGCTCAGTGGGGTATGGACTTCGTAGGCCCTATCAACCCACCATCTTCTGCGGGACACAGGTATATTCTAACCATTACTGATTATTTCACAAGATGGACTGAGGCTTTTGCTTGCAGGAAATGTACATCTGAGGTAGTGATTGATTTTCTAGAGTCTGCTATTATTAATCAATTTGGATGTCCTATTTCTATTGTCTGTGATAATGGTCCTGCTTTCACATCTTTAAAATTTTCAAACTGGGCTTTTGATCATGGCATTATTATAAAGTTTGTGTCTAATTACTACCCCTAGGGTAATGGCCTAGTAGAATCCTCCAATAAGAACTTATTGACTGTTATCCGTAAGCTACTGGAGAGGAACCCAAAAGACTGGCACACCCAGCTTCAGTTTGCCCTCTGGGCAGATCGTACAAGGCTTAAGTCATCCATCTGAACATCTCCTTATCACTTAGTATATGGTCTACAGCCAGTATTCCCTATTCAACTCAAGATCCCAACCTTGCAATTTATTAATGAGTTTTACGATGAGGGGGATAGAAGGGAAGCTAGGCTGACGGAGCTACTTAACCTTGAAGAAAAAAGAGACGATGCCCCTAAGAACTTTGCCAAACATCAGGGGGTAGTTAAGAGGTGGTTTGACAGAAGGGCTAAAGTCAAAGCCTTTCGGATTTCTGACCTTGTCCTGTACTGGGATAAACCTCATGATCGAAAAGGGGACCATGGGAAGTTTGATAAATTGTGGCTCGGTCCCTATCAGATTGCTAAAATACTTGGAAATAATGCCTTCCGTTTGAAGACTCTTATGAGGGAAGATATTCCACTGCCTGTTAATGGGCAGTATTTGAAACATTATTTCCAATCCTGAGTTGTTTTCAGCTCTCTACTTTGTATATAGTTAGTTTAGGTTGCTTTCTGCTGTTTTGTTTTGGTAGGGTAGGTTTCCCTTCGGTTTTTCTTGTTTTGCTTCGGTTAGAGTAGGTTTTCTTTGGCCTATTTTGCTTTGGTTTGTGTTGCTCTTGCTCTTGGTTCCTACTCTTTTTGGGATCTCCTATTGCATTTGTATGACAGTGGTGACAAGGTAGGTGTGGTGTTCTTAATATCTCCTTTACAAACTTTAATTATCTTTTCAGAATATCATGGTATGAATTCTCTACCCAATGTCACTTATCCTTGTGTTGAAGGCGAAGAGTCCTCTAGTCAGATTGAATATGAATACATTAGGGTCTCACATTTTTGAATATTAAAGATACCTGAAGTTGCAGAAGGTCCTTATGAAGTTTGCACAGGTGAAGAATCCTTTTTCTGCTCTAGTGCCACTGTGGTTCTCATCCTTGAGTGTGAACTTCATTGTTCACAGGTTGAAGTAAAAAAAAAGAGATCAAAAAAGGAAAGAGACACTATTGAAAATTAAAAGACTGAATTCAAACTCATCAGGGGGATCTGAATATCTCTACCGGGGCTATGAACGCCTGGCTGGTAGTAGAGCTATGTTCAGGAGAATCACAGCGATAACCTTGTCAGGGCTATGGACGCTTGACTGGTAGCGAGGCTCTATCCAAGTTGTTTTTAGAGTATGAATCTTTATGTAGCTTGTTCAGACCAAGTCTAGTTTCTTTTGTAGCTAAGGGGGATAATGAATGCATGTGCACACACTTTGACCCTAGTGTAGGAAAAGTTTTGATGACTTGTGGGTTCTATGGTTTAACTGTAGGTAGTGACCAGATGGATGAGTTGAAACCATCAGTTCTAGGTTCTTTATTTTAGTTTGTCATCAAAATGCTCTGGAGCATTTCCCCAGTGGAGTCGCCATATGTTGTGATGTTTTGCACACACGACCCACTTGGAGTAGGGACCCTCTGATTTCTAATTCGTGATGTCTCTTTGGCCTTTGGTTTTATTGGATTTGTCCTTTTGAGGTCTTGGGATGTTGGTCTTACTTATCTCGGTCTTACCTTGAAGATTAAACCAATGGAACTTGTGTTTTACTGAAGTCCGGGTTTCTGGTCAAATCTAGGATTTTCTGGCTCACGCGGATTTTCCTGGATTCCTTCGGAGTTCCGGGGGTGTGCCATCCGTGAAATTCATGCCCATTGTGATAATCCGATTGACTCGGATTTTCCCGAAATTTCATTTTGACCTCGAGTTTCTAGATTTTCTCAATGCGTCTTGTCAGCCATTAATGCTTAAGGTACCTCTTTTCTGGCACAAGTGTGGGAAAATTTAAGGTCTTTTGGCGCTCCTGATTTCATTGTTCATTTTCTATTTGCTCTTGTGCTTGAGTTTGTTCATTCTTGAGCTTTGGTTGTTGGATTTGGTCTGCTCACATGTGATTCCTTGGGCGTTCATGTTGATTTGTCACCGCTAGGGCACCCTAGTTCACAGTGATTTCCTTGGGCAGGGTCCGATCGGATTTGATTCATGGTAAGTCCTCATTGACCTCTCCCTTCATTTTGTGCTTCGTGATTGAATCTTTAAAGTTCGTTGATGATTATACGGGTCGTCCCTTACTCATTTTTTTGTGATTTCATATTTTTTGAGTTAGGGTTTGGTTCGCCTTTTCATGAGTTTTCAAAGCCTACACTGCACATCCTTTTGTTTTGTCGATCAAATTTTGGCTATACAGGTGTGCCTGGGCGTTCTTTTGAGGTCGCACCTTGTTTGTGCGTAATCTGGTTTAATTTGTGAAGGTAGGGTTTCATTATGTCTGCTTAAGGCTATTAAGTTTGGTGGAGTCATTGTGATCCTTGTGTCCTGTGTCTAGCTTGACCTTGTTCGTTTGAGACCCTGGTGTGCCCTAGTTTTATCATTTTGAGGGATAATGTTTGAAAACTTCGAGCTTACCCTAGCTTTCATGGCGGAAGTCTAGTTGTCAAATTTAGGGCATCACTATTTCGTTGCGGGGATCCACCATTTGAGAATCTAGGGAGTTTGAATCCAACTATGATTGAAATTTGGCTTATTGGGATTGATTTCATGTCCCTAGATTCCATTAGATTCTGGATAGGGGATTTGTAAGGATTACTTCCATGAATTGTCTGTGCGTAAAATGGTCATCGGGTTTCTGAGGTGTCCGCAGAATTTTTGCGCATCTGGATTTTCCCCGATTTTTCCATTTTCCCGAACAGTGGAGAATTCTCAGAATTTCAAGTTGTCCGCGGAAATCTGTCCCATCCGGATTTTTTCGGTTTTCTGTCTAGTTTCACTTGGGTTTGGTTTTCGAGATTGAATTAAGGAATTAAATGTTGGATGATGATTTCTTGTTGCTTAGTAGATGAATCTTATGATAATCATGCATCTCTTTTCCCCGTATTAATGATTTATGTGATGAAATGATGTTTTGGCTATGGGACTCCGTTTGGGTCAGATTTCTCTGAAATTTCGCCCCGACTGGATTTTCCCGGATTACTTCATTGTCTTGGATTTTCCTGTTGATGTTCAATGATTTATTTTAAGTGATTTCTTGGGATTTTGAGACTAACCTTTTGAATGAAATATGGATGAAAATTGGATTTTCATGAGGCTCTTTTATGAATGCAAGCTAAATCGAGTAAGGAAGCAGCAGGGAAGTCCAAAGGAGATACAGAAGGATCTTCGATTATGGATACGGAAAGGATAAAGCTGGATATGAAGAGCTAGTTGTCAGATAGTAAGTTGATCTCAATTTGGTCAGAGGTCTCTGATACAAATGTTGGAGCTTGGAGGTATGAGTAGTTCAAAAGAAGGGTGGCTCAGAAGGATCTATCAGTTTTGACAAAGGGGATGGTGAAATTTGGACTGGCTCATGTGGCAGGGTTTCCTCCTGCAGTTCAATGCTATGAACTAATATTGGAATGTGCCTGGCACTATGAATTTGGTACGCAGAGGATCATTAGTCCTTATGGGAGAGTGTTGGAAAATCTTAATCCGGTCTCCATTGCCTAAGCATTTGACATGCAAGACTTACCATCTGTGAGTGCCTTGGACATCGACTTGGCTAGGACTTACTATGATGATGAACCTGTCAAAGCTCAGCAGATGATCAACTCTTGGCTGGAGAAGCCAAAATCTCATTTCTCTAAGTTGCAACTTTCGACAAGATATATATGATGCAATCACACTTTTGAGCAGGGTGGCAGGCTTGAAAAGTGCCGGGACATTGGAGAACTGGATGGTGCATGTTATTAACAAGATTGAGCAAGGTTTAAATTACCACTGGGCAAGGATTATCAGTACAGTAATTGACAAGCAAATCAGAGATGTGTTGGAGTCAAAGAAGTTCACCATGACATCTTATGTGGTATATATTCTTGCCAGATTTTATCCATACAGGGGATTGAGTCCAAATGGAACATTAGGGCAGGATGTCATCTATGAGGTGTACCCTGAGTTGCACCTAGGGAGTTTGAATTATCAAAGAGTGAATGATGCATTCACTATGCATATTACTAGGTTGGTTCAAAATGCAGAAGAGGTGAGAATTTCTAATGGAGCCAAGGAATTAATTAAAAGATATGGAGCCTGGTTTATACAATTCCCTACCTTCTCCTATATCAGAATCGATGGATGCCCGACTGCTCCATACAAATTGCCAAGATATCCTACTGACCACATTGTACTCTTAGAGGTTAACAGGCAGATATGTGATTTTGATGCTGTTGTTAAAAATGAGAAACATAAGATAGGATTTGGTGGAGATTTTCCCTTGAGAATTGGTACAGGCGAGGTCTGCCCTTCAATCAATTCGGCTCATGCATCAGGAGAAGATTTGAGTACTTTTGGTTTCTCTTTCCATTCTAAGAGGGCAGGTTTTGACATCACTGGTGAAGCACAGAAGAGGGCTAATAAGGATTATCATCACAAGGATGATCTAGAGGACTACTGGGCAAACCACAAGGATGAATTTGAGGTGAGAAAGAAAAGGTATTCTAGGCTTCCAATTGATGTAATCAGGATGTACAATGTCAAGTTGATTCCTGATCAGCTGGAGGATGATGGGAATATAGTCCAGGATCATGCATACAAACCAGTCAAGGACAGAACAATTGGAGATGTTAACTGATTAGAAAGTGAAATAACTGAGTTGTAGGACCTGATGGCTCCAATTATGAAATCTACCAAGTCATGGCTAAAACATAAAGTATGGGAATTGGAAAGTGAGAAGGTACCTTGCACCTTTAATTTGATGGGAAATCTGAATGCTCTTTCTACCTCAGAGGAATCAGGTGAGGATGATTCTAAAGGAAAAACCAAGGTAAACTCACCTTTTAAGATTAAAATTAGAGGCCCTAAGGAGGGTGAACCTGAACAGAAAAGAAAACCCAAAGGAAAGAAGAGGAGTCATACTTTGAAAATAGGTAAGTCTACAGAAGAAGAAGAACTTGAGAAGGCAGAAAAGGAAGACACTCCTCTAGAGCCAAAAAGGACAAGGATAACCAGGGCCTCTAAGAAGAAGGATCAGGAAAATTCTAAGGATAAGGCAGACCCTCCTGTGGTTGATGTGGAGAGCTCAGGAGAGAAGCCCCGGGTTTATTCAAGAAGGTCAAGGACTCCATCTCCCAAGGAGGTTATGCAAAAGGCGGATCCCCTTCCAATGGAATCCACTGTGGAACAACAGAAAGGTACCTCTCCTTCATTGGGCATACTTGAGTAGATGATTCATGAAGAGCATGAGACTAGTGAGGAGATGGAACCATTTAAGGATGGGGAACTTCATAGTGCAGCTATTGAGTTTGAGATAGGAGATGTGGAAATGCATCATTCTCCGTTGGTACAATATGAGAATTCTCCTGCAAGTAGTAAAAATAGTAGATCTCCTGAGAAGGAGGATGTTCCTGTTAAGACTCCATCACCCCAGCATGAAGAGGAGCCGGAAGTGGGAAAAAAAAGTGATCAATCTCTGGAAAAGAATGAGACGATAGATCAGCATAAAGAGGTTAAGGAAGATGAAACCCAGGTGGATCCTGCTGTTCTGGATTGGCTAGACAAGGAAATCAAAAGGAAGCAGGTCATTGTTGAGGACACTCCTCTCAACTGGGATGAAATGTTAGCCAAGATTGGAAAGGGTAAAAGGAAGAAGATGGCCAAGGTGGTTTCCAAGATCGAAAGGGATGAAGTTAGTAATAGAGTTATTCACATTGCCACCCCTGCTGCAGGTATAAATAGAGATGAGGTCACTGGGAAGGATTATGATGTACAGACCATCAATCTTGGACCCACTTCTATGGAGAAAGATATTGAGGAGTATGAAGGATCCAGTGCAGTGATCATTGGGAGATTGAGGAAGGAGACACAGTCTAAACATGAACTAAAGAAAGAAAATGAAAGGCTTAGGAAATGTCTGGAAGATTTGATGAAGCCTCTACAATCTTTTCACCCATCCTCTTCTGCTGCTGCTGGTTTCTTACCGAAGGAGACTATTTATGAGTTAGAAAAGATGAAAGCTTCCACTCAGGCTACAATGAATTGGTTGCAAGAAGTACAAGCTAAGGGAGATGATCCAATAAAAGAGATCCTTTCAACTGGAAAGGATGCAATGAGGGCTAAGGATTGGCTGGATGATGTTCTATCTCAGGACAAGGACACTGATCTCTTACTGCTAAAAACCAAGACAATCATGGAGTATAGTAAGAATAGGTTGGTGGTTGATGGAATTCTCTCTTCATCTAGGGTTAATGAGCCTTGGGAGTGGTTTGAAGCCCTGCAAATCTGGCAGAAGGTCATCAAGAAGATCTACAAACAAAAGAAGAAAATTGATGGTAATTTAACTAGTGCTTATGATGGATGCATAACCTTTTTTGAGATAATGACTAGCAGGAGGAAGATCACCCCTAAGTACTTGAGTTTCGAACAATTTAAGAAATGGTGGCATGATGTCTATGCCCCTGATATTGAAGATTCTATGACAGGGCACCAACTAGTTGATGCGGCTACTTATCTTGCTGTGATGGATAAGTACCTTGCATATAAGGGTGATTGGGATAAAACAGTTAAGTAATTAGGGGAAGAGATTGACTCAATCGAATGTCGGCTCAAAATCCTACCCTTGCCACCTATTGCTGAGTTGGATAGGGTACTCTTGAAAGTTCATGAATTAATGGATCAAAACAAGTATAAGGGAGGCGGAAGTTAATACCATGCCACTTCATGATTTGTGCTTCCCTATTATTATAGGGCATGTATTAATCTGAGTTGCATTGAGGAATGTGTTGTGGCTGACCTTGATGATGTACCGACATTTAATGTGTGCCTTATTTTGAATTTCCTAAGGCTGACTTGTTTTGGCTATTTTTATTTTGTAAATGTCTGGCTGGGCCGACATGTTTTGGGTCTTCTTGAAATTGGCGTTCTTGCCTCATTTGTAAGAGTCAGATATAGATAATAGAAATTAGACAAGCTAGATTGAAGAGAAGAGCTAGAGCATTTTGTAATAGAAGTAGTAGTTAGTTCTCTTGAGCAAGTGTTGTAACACAGAACAGTGGAATTGTTGCTACATATTGGTGACCTAATACAATTGAAAGCATTGTGGTTTCTCTGGTGAATTCTTTTGTGTTAGTTTATCTTGCATGGTTCTTGTTGTTCCATCTTTTGAAATTGCTTAAAGATATTGGACTAATGTTAGATTCAGAATTAGATTAGTTTGGTGAATAATTTTTATGATTTCATGCTTGGAATGTTTGTAGCAATCTTTGGTCTATACTCCCAGTAACTATCCGGACAGTAGAATGGGTAGTCAAGCTGGAACCATACATCTATTTGTGCTTTGTCTGATTGTGGGATGGACGCTTCATGATTTGAAAATCTGTATGCCTGTAGTGAATTGCACCTTTCTTGTGATATCGCATTGTAGTTAAGTAGGGAATTGGTATTTGAGATTGGCTCATTTCAAGCATTTGTCATTTGCATTTGTTCATCTTAGAACAGCTTAGATTTATTATATCTCGCACTTCATCTTTCGAAGGTTTGTTTATCATCCGGGTTAGGATTTAGGATTTAAAGATCAATACATCGCAAAATTAGATAAATTCGGAAAGATACAGTTTACTGGTAGTAAGGTCCATTTGTGATTACCAACATTTTCTACATATTATTTGAGTTGTTTATCCAGCTTGTCATGACCCCACACCAGAGACCTTTGAAGTGATTTCAAATTCTATTGTTGAAAGATTATCTTCAAGAGAGATAGGAATATTATTTCATCTGAGTTGTTAAGGCAGAAAACACCATGAACAGATTGGCTTAGAAATGAGCTCACTGGATTGTTTCTTAAATGCCATCTCTCCTAAGAGATATAGGAGAAGTACCAGATCTACCCCAGGAGAAGAAGATTTACAGGAATTATAGTTCCCCACTAGGTCAAGGAGGACTCAATAAAGGGGAGAATCATCATCACCCATCCCTTCACCAATATCGTTTGCATCTTCACTTCCAGAAGTTGGGGCCATACCCATCCCTGAGGCAGTTCCCATTCAGCAACCCCAGCCTATCATTAATCAACCACAACCACCACCCCCACTTTTTCCAATGGCTTTCCTTGCTAATAATCCATCTCCCTTATTTTTTAATGCCTATAATGTTATGCCCAAGAACCCTAAGCATTTCTATTCAAAATTTCATGTTAATGACCCAAACAGGACTGCGGAAGAGCATATTAGGATCTTCCAAACCTGTCTCAAAGATAGAGGAATTGCTCATGAAGATGTTTCCTGTAGGTTGTTTCCTTATTCATTAGGAGAAGATGCTTTTTACTGGTACAATCACCTCCCATTAGGTTCAATTCATAACTGGAATGACCTTGAAACTACCTTTTTACAGAAGTTTAGAATACCCATTAGTGCCAATGAATTGTATCTGCAATTCACCAGATTCAAGAGAGAGTTTAATGAACCCATATCCAGTTTCAATAATAGGTTCCACCGTACGTACACCAGACTTCAAGACCCTTATGTCTTAGACAATGATACAGCCCTGGGAGTCTATTATGAAGCTTTGGACAACCTTACAACAACCTTTCTGAAATGGAGACCCAACCCTCCAGCTCGCCTAATTGATGCCTATACAGAAGTTGTTAAGCTTAGCACAGATCTAAGGCAACACTTGGCTGGACCGTTGCCTTCTTTAGGACCAGTTGTATATCCAAATCAGGTTCAGGCAGTAAATTAGGAACTTGCCAATCATACTCCAATCATGAATCCAGTACCTTAGTTTCCTTTGGTGCCACACCCTGGTCCCCCCACGAGCCAAGTCTCTCCTATGATGAACTTCCCCCAGTAGTAGGTTAACCAACCCCTGTATCAGCAGCAGCCAACTAGTTTCCCTACTTACTTGCAAAATTATGAAGTGTTGCATCAGTCTATGGGATCTACTATAATGTCTATTCCTCCTTAGAGTAATCCAAGCCAGACCCCTTATGGAGATCCAAATAAGGATAGGATTGATGAAATGGCTAAGCAGATAGAGAAGTTAAACCTAGAGGTGACTTACCTAAGGAATCAAAATAGCCAATTACAAGCTGCTTAGAAAAATATACAATCCAATCAGAATAGAGAATATCCACAGGGGTAGAATTTTGATAGATGACAGTGCAATGAAAGGGGGTATAACAATGACAGAGGATATAATCAGGATAGGGGTTACAACAATGAGAGAGGATTCAATAATGACAGAGGCTTCAATAATGATAAAAGATAGAATTTTGATAGAGGACATGGTAGTGGACCAGGATTTGATAGAAGGCAATCACAGGGACATAACATGACATGGAATACAGGACCCAATAATGGAGGAGGCCCCACTCCATTGGATCAACTAGTCAATCAACTTCTCAGCCAATTTTCAAATCAGCCAGTCAGTCAAGACAAGCCTCCCAGTGGTGTATATCTGGCTGAGGCTGCCCTATCAGAATGGTGTAGGATCCATAAGATAGGCTAGCATTCGGAGTTAGATTGTCCAGAATTCTAAACTGTGGCCTCTATTTTCCAGTATGAAGTGGAGAATAATGTAAATGGTCAGGAGATTGTTCCCTCCATCCCCTATGACTCTCCTGTGCTGGTATTAAATCATGCCCCTTTTCTAGCAGGTGAAGAAAATGTTTCAGAAGAGGAATTTGATTCCTAGGAAGAGAAGGCAAACCAAATCTGCAATGGAGATGAGGTTGCTCAGTTATTCAATGAGGCAATAAATGATAATGGCCCCCTAGATAAGGAAGAAGCTTATGTTGAAGAAGTGCAGATGTTCCAGAGGCGGGGTTTAAGAGATATGCCCCATAGACGCCCACAGGCTGGGGGTCCTTTCACCACCTCCATTCCTCCTAATAATTTCAATATCCCTCCGGACCCTAATGCTAGTAATAATCTGTCCTTTCCACATGTTTCTAAGCAGTACCTTTCAAAGGAAGGACAAGCTCAAACTAACCCACATAAGGAAAAAGCTGTGCAAGCAAGTAAAGATAAGGCAAAGGAATCTTCCAGAGAGGTCCCTACTAATCTGAGTGAGGAGAAAATGGCTTTGTATGTCACTGAGGAGTTCAAGAAATTAAAGTTAAATCTTTCAGCATTCGAGTTACTGAGGTTCCCTACAATTAGGAATGCAGTTCTATGTATCTATGGTGCACACCCAGTGTCTTTGGATAAATCTTTCAGTGAGAGTATCAATAAGGCTTCTAGTTCTCAGCCTGTGAAGACACAAAACCAGGCCCACAGTCAGACTAACCTGCCCCCTAGAGACAAAGGAAAGGAAAAGGACAAGACCCAAGTTGCTTAGGTCGATACTCAGCCAACTTTTTTTTCAAGGGAAGACAGAGACCCCACCATTCTTGATCTCTGTGTGCATATTCAGTAAGAATTTACATAACTGCTTACTGGATTCTGGTGCTTCTACTAATGTGATGCCATTTGGAGTATGTAGAGCTTTAGGGATTACGCCTGCTGACTCCCAGAAGAAGGTAACTCAATTGGATAGAACTGAAGTAAATGTGGTGGGAGAATTAAACATGATTCACATACAAGTAGCTTCTGACCCAAGAATTCAACAGGTTATCAATATTCAAGTAGCTGATATCCTTGATGTGTATGGCTTGATTCTAGGAAGAGACTTTACTAAGGCCTTAAATGGATATATATCTACTGATCACTCCCACATGTGGCTTCCCTAGAAAGGGGTACCAAATCAGATCAGAATTGAGAGAGAACCAAGAATGAAATACATAATTACGGAGTACCAAAATACTTCAAATGAAGTTCGGATATCAAAAGTAGGCATGGGAAATTATATGCTATCGACTCCTTATGAGGAGTCAGATTCAGATGAGGTATTGATGCTACATACGATGCCTATTGATACAGAGATAGAATCTAGCAATGCTACTATTCTGACAGAATCAATTAAAGAAGAGGAAGAATATGAGGACAATTAGATTAGCCTACTAGGCAGCTTCCAGGAATTCATTAGACAGTGTATTGAAAACCAAGTTCACCTAGGTAGAAGGACAAGCTTCGAATAATTACTCTTACCTAGTTGGTTTAGAGTTCATAATGCTTCCCATTCAGAGCTGGAATGTTGTTTATGCCAAACAACAGTAGAACAAGTACATAAATGCATAAATCCAACCTTAGCAGTCAGGATTGACATGCAAAGCCCTCAGGAAGATTATAAAGGAAAGAAAGGGATGTTGTCTGAGGAACCCTCCAGTAGTAATAACCCGAAGGATATGATGAAGAGGACTGCAACTGCTGAATGCTAGACTCTCATATTTGATGGATGTAAATCCAAGCATGGAGCTGGAGCAGGGTTCGAACTGATTAGCCCAAAAGGTAAAACCTTCTTTGCAGCCCATAGACTTCAATTTCACTGTACTAATAATGTAGCAGAATATGAGGCATTGATTCATGGACTTCTTATGGTACTTAAGAAAAAGGTTAAGGTTCTGCAAGTTTTCGGTGATTCTGAGCTGGTAATTAAGCAAGTAAGGAAACAATATTCATGCCATGATAGGAGAATGACTAATTATAGGCATAGAGTATGGGACCTAATTGAGGGATTTGATGCATTATTCAACTGATACCATGAATGAAGAATCAAACTACAGATTCTCTAGCCCAGGCAGCAAGCACTCTGCAGCCCCTATCTTTGTCAAGTTTGAAAAAGTTTATTGTAGAATTGACTCATGTGCCATCAGTTCTAGACAATGTTACTAACTTTCAGGTATTTGAAGATGACAAGCATATCCTAGACTTCATCACAAACATAGATGTTTTTGCTTCCCAAATCATTGATGAAACAGAACTCTAGGAAGCAGAATTGGACTTGGAGGGAGTGATAAATTTGAAGTCTAATACTATTCCAAGGGGAATGGTACAGTTGGAGCAGATTTTTGATTTGGACAAGATCAGAGATCAGGAACAAGAGTCTAAGAAGACGTCTATTAGTGGACAGTGTGATACTTACAATATGGGAATTGAAGATAATGCCAAGAACATTTTTATTGGCAAGGTATGCACTCTAGAGGAAAGACAAGGAATAATTGAAGCATTGCATAAATTTTCGGATTTAATAGCCTGGAGTTATGAGGACCTGAAAACTTATGATACATCAATCATAACTCATACTATACCTCTGAAGCCAGGTGCCAAGCCTTTCAGGCAGAGACAGAGACCAATTAACGCATTACTGGAACCGGTTATACAGAAAGAAGTTCAGAAATTACTGTCTGCCAGAATTATATTTCCGGTCAGGCATTCAACATGCATGGCGAACCTAGTCCCAGTAAGAAAAAAGAATGGGGAAATCAGACTTTGCGTTGATTTTAGAAATCTAAACAGATCATCAGAAAAGGACAATTATCCAGTCTCTTCACTAGATGAAGTACTTCAAGTGATTAACGGTTCTCAGATGATGTCCTTTCTAGATTCTTATTCAGGGTACAACTAGGTAATGGTTCAATATGAGGATAGACACAAGAATTCTTTCACAACTAAATGGGGTACCTTTGCTTACAGGAGGATGCCTTTTGGTCTCATTAATGCATGGGCTACATTTGAAAGGGCCATGGATATTGCCTTTAAAGATATCATATGCAAGTGCATTATTATTTATATGAACGATCTAACTATCTTCTCCAAAAACAAATATGACCACATCTCTGACTTACGCAAAGTGTTTCAAATGTGCAGAGAATTTGGTATATCCCTGAATCCTAAAAAGTGCATTTTTGGAGTGATAGAAGGGAAGTTGCTGGGACACGCCATATCTGAAAAGGGAATTTCTATTGATCTAGAAAGAGTTGAGGCCATACTGAAGATTCATCCACCTACTAGCAAAAAGGAGATGAAGTCTTTCTTTGGCAAGATTAACTTCGTCAGGAAATTCATTACTAGATTTACTGAAATTGTTAAACCGTTGAATGCAATGTTGAAGCAGGACGCTAAAGTTGAATGGACTGCAGAAGCAAAGGAAGCATTTTTAGAAATCAAAAGAGCTATTGCTGATGCTCCAGTATTGGTAAGTACCGATTATAGTAATCCCTTTTACATCTATTCATTTGTCTCAGACCATTCATGTGCGGGAATGTTGACTCAGAAGTCTAATGAGGGAAATGAGCATCCTATTGCTTTTATGAGTGCGCCATTAAAAGATGTCGATTTGAAATATCCCAGTGTAGAAAAGCAAGCATACGCCCTGGTTAGAGCAGTGAAGAAATTCAGACATTATATCCTCAGGAATAAGGTTTATGCGATTGTCCCAGATCCTGCAGTTAAGTTACTGTTGATGCAGAATGATTTGGGTGAGCGTAGAGCAAAGTGGGTGACAATGCTACAAGAATATGACATTGAGATCCAACCCATGAAGTTGGTAAGAGGGCAGGGACTTACTTAGACTATGGCTGAAATGGGGCATGAACTGATTGTTCAGAATTATAATCTTGAGGAGGTTTCCCCTAGGTGGCTGGTATGATGACATAGTTTATTACTTGTTGAACTAGCGATCTCAAGGTCATCTTAATGTTGTTCAGAGGAGAGCTCTACGGCTGAAGAGTGACAATTTTATGCTTAAGGGAGTTGTTCTGTACAAGAAAAATTATGAAGGCATTTATTTGAGGTGTCTCAAGAAATAGGAAGCTGAAAGGGTGATGAACGAATTTCATGAAAAGTATGGCACTGGCCATGGTTCTGCTATTTCCACAGCAAATCAGATCTTAAGGGCTAGGTATTATTGGCCCACATTGTTCAAAGATATTCACCATCATGTCAGGACCTGTCATACTTGCCAGACTGCATTAACGAGGGAAAGGTATGCAACACTCCCACTTCAACTGGTTACTGAGGTAAGGCCTTTTTCTCAGTGGGGTATGGACTTCATAGGCCCTATCAACCCACCATCTTCTGTGGGACATGGGTATATTCTAACCATTACTCATTATTTCACAAGATGGACTGAGGCTTTTAGTTGTTGGCAATGTACATCTGAGGTAGTGATTGATTTTATACAATCTGCTATTATTAATCAATTTGGATGTCCTATTTCTGTTGTCTATAATAATGGTCCAGCTTTCACATCTTTAAAATTTTCAAACTGGGATTTTGATCATGGCATTATTATAAAGTTTACGTCTAATTACTACCCGCAGGGTAACTGCCTAGCAGAATCCTCCAATAAGAATTTATTTACTGTTATCCGTAAGATGCTGGAGAGGAACCCAAAAGACTGGCACACCCAGCTTCGATTTTCCCTCTAGGCAGATCGTACAAGGCTTAATTCATCCATCAGAACATCTCCCTATCACTTAGTATATGGTCTGGAGCCAGTATTCCCTATTCAACTCAAGATCCCAACCTTACAATTTATTAATGAGTTTTATGATGAGGGGGATAGAAGGGAAGCTAGGTTGACGGAGCTACTAAACCTTGAGGAAAAAAGAGACGATGCCCTTGAGAACTTTTCCAAACATCAAGGGGTAGTTAAGAGGTGGTTTGGCAAAAGGGCTAAAGTCAAAGCCTTTCGAATTTCTGACCTTGTGTTGTACTGGGATAAACCTCATGATCGAAAAAGGGACCATGGGAAGTTTGATAAACTGTGGCTCGGTCCATATCAGATTGCTGAAATACTTGGAGATAATGTCTTTGGTCTGAAGAATCTCACGGGGGAAGATATTCCACTGCCTGTTAATGGGTAGTATTTGAAACATTATTTCCAATCCTGAGCTGTTTCCAGCTCTCTGCTTTTGTATATAGTTAGTTTAGGTTGCTTTATGTTGTTTTGTTTTGGTTGGGTTTGGTTTCCCTTTTGTTTTCTGCTTCTACTTTGGTTAGAGTAGGTTTCCTTTCAGTTTTTCTTGCTTTGCTTTGGTTAGAGTAGGTTTTCTTTGGCCTATTTTGCTTTGGTTTGTGCTGCTCTTGCTCTTGGTTACTTCTCTTTCTGGGATCTCTTGTTGCATTTGTATGACAGTGGTGACAAATTAGGCGTGGTGTTCTTAGTATTTCCTTTGCAAACTTTAATCACCTTTTCAAAATATCATGGTATAAATTCTCTACCCAATGTCACATATCCTTGTGTTTAAGGCGAAGAGTCCTCTAGTTAGATTGAACAGAAATACATTAGGGTCTCACATTTTTGAATATTAAAGATACCTGAAATTGCAAAAGGTCCTTATGAAGTTTGCACAAGTGAAAAATCATTTTTCTGCTCTAGTGCCATTGTGGTTGTCATCCCTGAGTGTGAACTTCAATGTTCAAAGGTTGAAGTTAAAAAAAAGGGAAGATCAGAAAAGGAAAGAGACACTATTGAAAATTAAAAGACTGAATTCAACTCATCAGGGGGATCTGAATATCTCTACTAGGGCTATGGATGCCTGGCTGGCAGTAGAGCTATGTTCAGGAGAATCACATCGATAACCTCGTTGGGGCTATGGACGCCTGACTGGCAGTGAGGCTCTATCCAGCTTGCCTTTAGAGTATGAATCTTTATGTAGCTTGTTCAAACCAAGTTTGGTTTCTTTTGCAGCTAAGGGGGGTAATGAATGCATGTGCACACACTTTGACCCTAGTGTAGGAAAAGTTTTGATGACTTGTGGGTTCTATGGTTTAACCGTAGGTAGTGACTGGATGGATGAGTTGAAACCATGAGTTCTGGGTTCTTGATTCCAGTTTGTCATCGAAATGCCCTGCAACATTTCCTCAGCAGAGTCGCCATTTGTTATGCAGTTTTGCATGCATGCCCCACTTGGAGTAGGGACCCTCTGATTTCTGATTTATGATGTCTCTTTGACCTTTGGTTTTTATTGGATTTGTCCTTTCGAGGTCTCGGGATGTTGGTCTTACTTATCTTGGTCTTACCCTGAAGATTGAATCAATGGAACTTGTGTTTTATTGAAGTCTGGGTTTCTAGTCAAATCCGAGATTTTCCCGGATTCCTTCGGAGTCCCGGGGGGTACGCTATCTTTGAAATTCATGCCCACCGGGATAATCCGATTGACTCAGATTTTCCCGAAATTCCATTTTGACCTCGGGTTTCCAGATTTTCTCGATACGTCTTGTCAGCCATTAATGCTTAGAGTACCTCCTCTCTGGCACGAATATGGGAAAATTTATGGTCTTTTGGTGCTCTTCCTGATTTCATTGTTCATTTTCTATTTGCTCTTGCGCTTGAGTTTGTTCATTTTGAGCTTTGGTTGTTGGATTTGGTCTGCTCACGTGTGGATTCCTTGGGTGTTCGTGTTGATTTATCGCCACTAGGGCACCCTAGTTCACACTAATTTCCTTGGGCTCGGGGTTTGATTGGATTTGATTCATGGTAGGTCGTCATTGTCCTCTCCCCTTGTTTTGTGCTTCGTGGTTGAATCTTTGAAGTTCGTTGATGATTATATGGGTCGACCCTTGCTGGTTTTTTTTTGTGATTACATATTTATCGACTTGGTATTTGGTTCACCTTTCTATGGGTTTTCAATGCCTACACTACGCATCCTTTCATTTTTTCGATCAAATTTTGGGTGTACAGGTGTGCCTGGGCGTTCTTTTGAGGTCGTGCCTTGTTTGTGCGTAATCTAGTTTAATTTGTGAAGGTAGGGTTTTGATATGTCCGCTCGGGGTTGTTAAGTTTGGTAGAGTCATTGTGATCCTCGCGCCCTATGTCTAGCTCGACCTTGCTCATAACATTTGACCCTGGTGTGCCCTAGTTTAATCATTTTTAGGGTTAGTGTCTGAAAATTTTGAGCTTTCCCTAGCTTTCATGGTGGAAGTCTAGCTGTCGAATTTAGGGCATCGTTATTTCATCACAGGGATCATCATTTGAGAATCTTAGGAGTTTGAATTCAACCGTGGTCAAAGTTTGGCTTATTGGGATTGATTTAGTGTTCATTAGATTCAGATAGGAGGCTTTGTATGATCACTCCATGAATTGTCTGCGCGTAGAACGGTCGTCGGGTTTCTGAGGTGTCTGCGGAATTTCTGCGCACCCATATTTTCCTCAGTTTTTCCATTTCCCCGAAGTATGGAGAATTCCTGGAATTTCAGACTGCCCGTGGAAATCTATCCCATGCGGATTTTTCCAGTTTTCTATTTGGTTTCACTTGATTTCATTTTTCGAGATTGAATTAATGAATTAATTGTTGGATGATGATTGCTTTTTGCTTAATGGATGAATCTTATGATAATCATGCATCTCTTTTGTCCGTATTGATGATTTATTTGATGAAATGATTTCTTAGCTATGGGAGTCCGTCTGAGTCGGATTTCTCCGAAATCCCCCCTCGACTGGATTTTCCCGGATTACCCCATTTTCCTGGATTTTCCAGTTTGATGTTCAATGATTTATTTTAAGTGATTTCATTGGGTTTTGAGACTAACCTTTTGATTGAAATATGGATGATAATTTGATTTTCATGAGGCTCTTCTATGAATGTAGGCTGAATCGAGTAAGACAACAACAGGAAAGTCCAAAGGAGATACAGAAGGATCTTCAATTACAGATACGGAAAGGATAAAGCTGGATATGAAGAACCAGTTTCTGGATAGTAAGTTGGTTTTATTTTGGTCAGAGGTCTTTGATAAAAATGTTGGGGCTTGGAGATATGAGGAGTTCAAAGGAAGGATGGCTCGGAAGGATCTATCGGTTTTGACAAAGGGGATGGTGAAACCCAGACTGGCTCATGTGGCAGGATTTCCTCCTGCGGTTCAATGCTATGAATTAATATTGGAATGTGCCTAGCACTATGACCTTGGTATGTAGAGGATCATTAGTCCTGATGGGAGAGTATTGTAAAATCTTAATCCGGTCTCCATTGCCCAGGCATTTGACATGCGAAACTTACCATGTGTGTGTGCCTTAGACATGGACTTGGCTAGGACTTACTATGATGATGAACCCATCAAAGCTCAACAGATTATCAACTCTTGGCTGGAGAAGCCAAAATCTCATTTCTCTAAGCTACCTAAATAGCTACACAGGGTCAAGTATCGACAAGATATATATGATGCAATCACACTGTTGAGCAGGGTGGCAGGCTTGAAAAGTGTCGGGACATTGGAGAATTGGATCGTACATGTTATTAACAAGATTGAGCAGGGTTTCAATTACCACTGGGCAGGGATTATCAGTACAGTGATTGACAGGAAGATGAGAGATGTGCTGGAGTCAAAGAAATTCACCATGACATCTTATGTGGTATATATACTTGCCAAATTTTATCCATATAGGGGATTGAGTCCAAATGGAACATTAGGGCAAGATGTCATCTATGAGGTGTACCCTGAGTTGCACCTAGCGAGTTCAAATTATCGAAGAGTGAATGATGCATTCACTAGGCATATTACTAGGTTGCTTCAGAATGCAGAGCAAGTGAGAATTTATGATGGAGCTAAGGAACTTATTAAAAGATATGGAGCCTGGTTTATACAATTCCCCACCTTCTCCTATATCAGGATTGATGGATGCTTGACTGCTCCATACAGATTGCCAAGATACCCCACCGACCACGTCATACTCTTGGAGGTTACCCGATAGATATGTGATTTTGATGTTGTTAAAAATGAGAAACATAAGATAGGGTTTGGTGGAGATTTTCCCTTGAGAATTGGTACAGGTGAAGTCTGCCCTTCAATCAATTCGGCTCATGCATCAGGGGAAGAGTTGAGTACTTTTGGCTTCTCTTTCCATTGTAAGAGGGCAGGTTTTGACATCACTGGCGAAGCATAGAAGAAGGCTACTAAAGATTATCACCACGAGGATGATCTAGAAGACTACTGGGTGAACAACAAGGATGAATTTGAGGTGAGAAAGAAAAGGTATTCTAGGCTTCTAGTTGATGTAATTGGGATGTACAATGTCAAGTTGATTCCTGATCAGTTGGAGGATGACGAGAATCTAGTCCAGGATAATGCATACGAACGAGTCAAGGACAAACCCATTGGAGAGATAAACTAGTCAGAAAGTGAGATAACTAAGTTGGAGGAGCTGATGGCTCCTATTGTGAAATCCACCAAGTCATGGCTAAAACATAAAGTATGGGAATTGGAGAGTGAGAAGGTACCTTGCACTTTCAATTTTATGGGAAATCTGAATTCTCTTTCTACCTCAGAGGAATCAGGTGAAGATGATTCTAAAGGTAAAACCAAGGTAAGCTCACCTTTTAAGATTAAAATCAGAGGCCCTAAGGAGGGTGAACTTGAAAAGAAAATAAAACCCAAGGGAAAGAAGAGGAGTCATATTTTGAAAATAGGTAAGTCTATAGAAGAAGAAGAACTTGAGAAGGTAGAAAAGGAAGACACTCCTCCAGAGCCAAAAAGGTCAAGGATAACCAGGGCCTCTAAGAAGAAAGATTAGGAAAATTCTAAGGATAAGGTAGACTCTCCTGTGGTTGATGTGGAGAGCTCAGGAGAAAAACCCTAGGTTTATTCAAGAAGGTCAAGAACTCCATCTCCCAAGGAGACTATGCAAAAGGTGGATCCCCTTCCAATGGCATCCATTGTGGAACAACAGAAAGACACCTCTCCTTCATTGGGTATACCCAAGCAGATGATTCATGAAGAGCACGAGACCAGTCAGGAGGTGGAACCATTTAAGGACAGGGAACTTCATAGTGCAGCTGCTGAGTTTGAGGTAGGAGATGTGGAAATGCATCATTCTTCATTGGTACAATATGAGAATTCTCCTGCAAGTAGTAAAAATAGCAGATCTCCTGAGAAGGAGTATGTTCCTATTAAGACTCCATCACCCCTGCATGTAGAGCAGCTAGAAGTGGGAAACAAAGGTGATCAATCTCTAGAAAAGGAAAAGGATGAGACGATAGATCAGCATGAAGAGGTTAAGGAAGGTGAAACCTGGGTGGATCCTGCTATTCCAGATTGGCTAGACAAGGAAATCAAAAGGAAACAGGTCATTGTTGAGGACACTCCTCTAAACTGTGATGAAATGTTGGCGAAGATTGGAAAGGGTAAAAGAAAGAAGATAGCCAAGGTGGTTTTCAGGATCGAAAGGTATGAAGCTAGTAATAGAGTTATTCACATTTCCACCCCTGCTACAAGTAAAGGTAGAGATGAGATAACTGGGGAGGATTATTATGTATAGACCATCAATCTTGGGCCCACTTCTATGGAGCAAGATATTGAAGAGTATGAGGGGTCCAGTGCAGTGATCATTGGGAGATTGAGGAAGGAGACACAGTCTAAGCATGAACTAAAGAAAGAGAATGAAAGGCTTAGGAAATGTCTAGAAGATTTGATGAATCCCTTACAATATTTTCACCCATCCTCTTCTGCTACTGTTGTTTTCTTGCCGAAGGAGACCATCTCTAAGTTAGAAAAGATGAAAGCTTCCACTCAGGGTACAATGAATTGGTTGCAAGAACTACAGGCTAAGGGAGATGATGAAATAAAAGAGATCCTTTCAACTAGAAAGGATGCAATGAGGGCTAAGGATTGGCTAGATCATGTTTTATCTCAGGATAAGGACACTAATCTCTTACTACAGAAAACCAAGACAATCATGGAGTATAGTAAGGATCAGCTAGTGGTTGATGGAATTCTCTCTTCATCTAGGGTTAATGAGCCTTGGGAGTGGTTTGAATCCCTACAAATCTGGCAGAAGATCATCAGGAAGATCTACAAACAAAGGAAGCAAATTGATGGTAATTTAACTAATGCTTATGATGGATGCATAACATTTTTTGAGATAATGACTGGCAGGAGGAAGATCACCCCTAAGTACTTGAGTTTCAAACAATTGAAGGAATGGTGGCATGATGTCTATGTCCCTGATATTGAGGATTCTGTGACAGGAAACCAATTAGATGATGCAGCTACTTATCTGGCTATGATGGATAAGTACCTTGCATACAAGGGTGATTGGGATAAAACAGTTGAGCAGTCAAGGGAAGAGATTGACTTAATTGAATGTCGGCTCAGAATCCTACCCTTGCCATCTGTTGCTGAGTTGGATAAGGTGCTTTTGAAAGTTTAGGAATCGCTGGATCAGAACAAAGATAAGGGAGGCGGTAGTTAATACCATGCCACTTCGTGATTTGTGCTTCCCTATTATTATAGGGAATGTATTGATCCGAGTTGCATTGAGGAATGTGTTGTGGCCGACCTTGATGATGTACTGGCATTTAATGTGTGCCTTATTTTGAATTTCCGGAGGCCAACTTGTTTTGGCTATTTTATTTTGTAAATGTCTGGCTGGGCCGACATGTTTTGCATCTGCTTTAAATTGGCATTCCTGCCTCATTTGTAAGAGTTAGATAGATAATAGAAATTATACAAGCTAGATTGAGGATAAGAGCTAGAGCATTTTGTAGTGGAAGTAGTAGTTAGTTCTCTTGAGCAAGTGCTGTAACACAGAACAGTGGAATTGTTGCTACATCTTGGTTACCTAATACAATTGAAATCATTATGGTTTCTCAAGTGAATTCTTTTGTGTTAGTTTATCTTGCATGGTTCCTGTTGTTCCATCCTTTGAAATTGCTTGAGGATATTGGATTAATGTTAAATTTAGAATTAGATTAGTTTGGTGAATAATGTTCATGATTTCATGCTTGGAATATTTGTAGCAATCTCTGGTCTATACTCCCAGTAGCTATCTGATTGTAGTAGGCTGGTGAAGTCAACCTGGACCATACATCTATTTGTGCTTAGTTCGATCGTAGATGAATATCTATGATTTGAAAATCTATAAGCCTTAGAAGATTGCACCTTTCTTGTGATATTGCATTGTGGGTTAAGCAGGAATTGGTTATTTGAGATTGGTCTATTTCAGGTATTTGTCATTTGCATTGTTCATCTTAGAAATAGTTTAGATTTCGTTATATCTCTTACACCCTCATCTTTTGCTGTTTCTTTATTATCTAGTTAAATTTAGGATTTAAGATCATCATATTGCAAAATTTGATAAATTGGAAAGATACAGTTTGCTTGTAGTAAGGTCTGATTGTGATTACCAACATTTTCACATATTATCTAAGTTGTTTATGCATCGTCATGGCCTGACACCCGAGAGACCTTTTGGTTATCTTAGCACTTGTTGTTGAGAATTCACCTTTCAAGAGAGATAGAATATTATTTTTTGTCTGAGTTGTTGTTGTGCATAAAACACCATCAACAGGAACCTAGGGCACATTTTGTAGCATATAATGTAGAAACAAATACAAAATAGCTAGGACCAGGATTAGAAATAATGCTCAAGATTAGTTGTTTATCATACTTCTCGATTCCACACTATTCCAATTACAATCTAAAAGCTTTGAATTTTTTGAAGAAGTCTTGTATGGTGTCAAAATTGGAAGGACTTAAACCTATGAGTTTATTCTCCAATTAATGACCCCTTAACTCATCCTGCTTACCAAAGAGGGTTTCTAAAGTGGTCCACACTCCATTTGGTGTAGTGATAGATTCAATGTGAAAAAGAAGGTTAGGAGAGACTTACATAGAGGAACAAAGGCTTCATGACATTTATTAAACCATTTTATCTTTTATGCAACATCTTGAGGTTCAGTTTCAAGTCCTATTATAACCCAATGATATCTATGTATTTTTAGCCGATAGGCTATATACGGAATGAAATTTGAGCTGAAACCTGTCTCATTCTAGCATACAACTCTTTTTCATTGGTATACAACTCCTGTCCAAACCATATTGACTAAAGTGATGTTATTTAAAATGAATGATTGCCACATATTATTTAACTTCTTTTTGGAAAAGGAAATTCAAATTGTAGACGTATAATGTGCAAATTTGTTATACCAAAATTCAAAGGGCATACCACACTTTAGTATTTTGGATTTCCTTTGCTATCCATAGGCATATGAATACATCTAATATGTTGAATAGCGGTTGTTTGACTTCTTAATCTTATATTAATTGATGGATATTCAAAGCTATATTATATTTTTAATTTTAATTCTATAGTCTTCATAAAAGGTTTCATATATATATTAATCTATTTTAAGTTGCATGTGATTTGATTATTAATATTAACCATTAGTAATAATATTAAATAAATATTTGTGATGATCTTTATTTTTGCAACTTGATTTAAATATTACTTAATTATTATATTATTTATTAATAATTATTTTCATATGTTTAAGTATTATTATACATATATTAATTTAATTAGTTTTATATAAATATTTCTTATTATAAACAATTATCACTTATATATAATAGTTCTTGATGGAGCGGAGAGGGAGTGGGAAGAGGAGCGGGGGGGATTTGAAATTTTGGGATGATTCTGGAGAGGATGGTGTAAAATTATGGTTTACTGTTGGGCTAGTTGTTGGTGTCATTCTATGGGGCTTTTGAGGAGTGGAGCTAGCTGTTGTCTTTGGCTTGGGATGCACTATTGTGGGTCTATTTGTTGCTTTAATCCTTCTGGGAAGTTGTGGTTTGGTGCTGGCTATTGTCATTTTCCTGTTGGGGTGTCGTGTTTCAGATGTGGCTACTGCTTTCTCCCTATGGGGTTTTTCCCAGTTCTTCTTTGTTGGGTGTGCGGTTGGGTGCCCATTCAGTTCTTCTCGTGGGCTTGGCTATCTTGTTGCCTTTGTTGCTGGTATTTTATGTGGCTCTTGCTCTAGTGTTGCATGGGGTTTTTGGGGTGCATATAGTGGGTTTGATAGTGGAGAGATTCTGGCATTTTTTAGACCTTGACTAACATGTAGGGTCGAATGTTGTTTTTAATGGTTTTTCCTTCTCTCTTCTATTTCCATTTGTGGTTTCTCCTGGCCCTTTCCTTCTTTTCGAGGGTTCTAGTGCCTCTTTGTGGGACATTTCTTTCGGTGTGGCTTTGGGGTTGTGCTTCTATAGGGATTCCTCTTTCTTGTAGGTTGTGGGTTTTGGTTTGCCTTTGGTGGAGGTTTCTATGGAGAGTTTTTGGCATGTTTTAGACCCTAACTAGCATGTAGGGTCAGAGGTTGTTCTTCATTGTCTTTCCTTCTCTCTACTCTCTCTACTTGGGGGATTTCCTTTCCTTGTCCTGCTTCTCTTGGGTTCCAATGGATTTCTTTAGTGCTTCTATGGGACTTCCTCTTTGCTGTAGGTTGTGGGTTTTGGTTTTCCTTTGGTGGAGTTGTCTATGGAGAGTTTTTGGCATGTTTTAGACTCTGACTGGCATATAGGGTTGGAGGTCGTTCTTCATGGTCTTTCCTTCTCTCTACTCTCTCTTCTTGGGGGATTTCCTTTCCCTGTCCTACTTCTCTCGGGTCCTGGTGGCTTTTCTTTGGTGCCTCTCTTGTTGTCTGAGATTTTCCCAGAGGTTGTATTCTTGGCTAGGTTTTTTTTTCTCATGTCTCAGATGTTCTTGGTGCAGTTAGGTGTTGTTGTTGCTCTAGGTTTGGTTTTGAAGCTGTTGGTTATTTTTTCCAGCAAGGTTGTTTTGTTGTCCCATGTTTTATTCATGCCTAAGGGAGTCTTGGTTGCCATTTCTTTTGATAGGTGTTCCTATTTTGAGGAGGATAATGTGCTAGTTAGTTCGTGGGTTTCTCTTCTTTCATGGGATTTTAAGGGTGTTGTTTCCATCCTTGGTTTTGATTTGACAGCACTGCTTATTTTCTTCATCTTGAAGACCTTGATGTTGTTGGTTCCCCTAATTACTATGTTAAATCTTTTTTCTTGAGTGTTGGATTTCTTTCTTGTCCTACAGTAGGTGTCTCCTATTGAGGTGGAGACCTCTCTTATGGAGGTGGAGACCTCTCCTATTGAGGTGGAGATGGGTGTTATTGGTGTGGTAGTTTGTTCACACTTCTTCTATGAGTTTTCTCCAGTGCATCTTCTATTGAGGTGGTGGCCATTTCTATGGAGGTGCAATGCAAATTGGATGGAGTTCCTTTATAGTGGCAGTTTGGGTTTTCATGGTGAATACTCCTATAGAGGTAGAGATGGGGTGTTGATGGGATCGGGTTTTTTGAATCATTTAGTTTTCCCTGATTTGACTATTTTAGCCAGTGGTTTGGAGACTTGGATGGGTACTGTTACTAAGTGTTATGGTACTATCTAGCTATCACACACTGTTGGTTGTCTGACTATCTCAGGCAGTACTTTAGTCTTCCTAAGTGACTGATTTGTTGTTGCATGGATGATGCAGGCGATGTCTAAGGGTTCAAGGTTCCTGTAAAAACCTGGTTTTATTGGGTTTTCGGTTCCCTTCAAAACTATTTTTTGCAACTTGGTTTTGCTACTAGTTTGGGTTGTCTTGTTGATCCTTTGAAGTGTTGTTGTTTCGCTACCGGTTGTTCATTTCTTTTTCTTTTGGCAGCATGATCATCCATGTTTAGGTTTCAGGTCCCTTTAAAACCTGTTTGTAAATGGTTTTGAGTCCATTCAAAACCAACTTTTCCCATATAATCAAAACAATTATTACTTATATGTAAATGTTTCTTTACATAAATATTTTTTTTACCCAATTGCTATTTTTCACTCAATGTAATTTTCATCAAATGAAAATTAAAAATATAAAACAATTAACTTATAGGCTACATATAGTGGAAAAGATCTATATTTTTCAAAGTTTACTGTATTTCATTATTTAGCACTTATTATTAATTGCTTAATACAATCACATGCAACTAAAACTTGCAACATATTACATCTATACCCACCCATACACAAACACAACTCTTTAACATATTAACATACATATAATTTTTCTATTAGTGTAATCCTTGAACCTTCTTTAGGTGAATGTGCTAGTGAGATGGATTATCATCTTATATTTCCATTCAAAATAGTTATATGGTGTTAAAACATGAAGTGTAGATGCATCTGTGAGTGCAAAAAATTAGAATGCAATGTGAAAAGAAAAGTGCAAAAAAGATGACACACAAGACACCCCCCTTTCCATTAGTCTCAAAAAAAACCCCCTAAAGATTACAAAGTTGACACTTTATGATTAGTGCAATTACAAGGCTTGTACCAAATTACAATGCTTTCTAGGACTTTAATGGCTAAAATTACAATTTTTGATATAAAATAAATCAAATACAAAATCTAGAAAAAGAAACCTTGTAGTTGAGTATTAATCTTCATTACCTTTCCACTGCCTATTCGTTTTTGAAAGATGAAGCTATAAAGAAAAAATTATGGCTTGTTGAAGAAAAACATGTACCAACTTCAACCTGCAATATTTGAAAACATTGAAGAAATTTTTTATCAAGACCCTCATGGATGGAAAGTGCTCATTTTAATTTTTGTCAAGTATTTGTTTGAGAAAATTCCACATCTGAGGAAAAAGTTGTGCACTTTTGAAAATAATGTCGAATTTTCCTTTACAAGAATGAATATTCTTGCAAAGACATCTTGCTTCTAACTTAATTTCAGCAACGTTTATTGTGAATATGCAATAATTAAAATAAACCCAAATAGGTTTTTGACCTTGCAAATAAAACCTGGAAAGAGTTTTCTTTTCTAGCAAGAAAAATATGAGTTTCTAATGCAAATTTAACCTTCAACCTGTAAGAAAATAGTCAACCTACAATATTCTAACAACAATTTTTGTAGAATTTTCCCATCATCTAAAAGAACAATAGATAGCCAAAACAAATTTCACTATTATGAACAAAACCCAAAAAGCATTTTTCTATTTTATGAGAAGAAGATTATAATTTGATGCAAAAGTGAAAATGACTCCAATAAAAACATCAAACATCAAATTTCAAAATTTGATTTGTTACTATGTCCTCCAATCTCTGATTTTGGTGAAAAAAATCAATCTTGACTTTTTTAGATCTTTTGGACACGTTGGAAAGGCTGAAAATGCCTCCAATATTACCAAAAAGTTGCAATCACCTAGATCTCACGAGAACAAAAATATATGCAAAATAGAGGATACATATACTTATTTTTCCTTCAACTATTTTGATTCTTCAGATCATTCAAGGATGTAAAAGAAGAGCATACTGGGTTTTTGAGAAAAATATTAGCTATCTATTAGTCTCAATCCCTTAAAAAATCAAAAAATACAATGAGCTATACTAAAGATATATGCTTTGATACCATGTTATATTCTTTGAGAAGCAAAAAGATCCAAGTTCTGATGTTGGTG
This sequence comes from Sequoia sempervirens, assembly GCA_007258455.2. Taxonomy (NCBI): domain Eukaryota; kingdom Viridiplantae; phylum Streptophyta; class Pinopsida; order Cupressales; family Cupressaceae; genus Sequoia; species Sequoia sempervirens. The sequence goes on from VDFB02072274.1 coordinate 53,108,134, forward strand.
ATAGATCACATTCACTTTAGTCAAAAAATGATTGAATATTAGAATAGTGGAATGAAGAGAAATTTGAAAAGGATAAATGAGAAACAAAGCAAGAGAAATTTGAGAATACTCTCGATACTCTCATCAAGCTATCACTGAACTAGTGAAGGTGAGAGTAGTGTTTGTATATATAGAAAAAATAAGGAATATAAATCCAAGAGGTGCATTAACTCCTACCCATAAAAGGTGGGAGGTTTTACCTACTTGGTAAATGCCAAAACATGTGGCATAATCTCCTCAGGTGAAGAAAACAAGATAAGTTATGAGGTGTGGTAGATAAAGCCAAAAGAGGGTGAGAAACCCAACTACCACATAACCTACTCTGGTAAGGACAATATAGTGATTACGAGAGGTGGCACAATAAGCCAAAAGAGGGTGTGTAGTTCTCAACTACCCATGTGTGGCAGAGAGTGACACATGCAGCTGATGTATTTCATCACGTGACCTTATATTAACCACACTTGATAAACCTAAGAATCTTAAATAATATGTGTAGGAAAAATGAAATACCCTAACATAAGGAAAATAAAAAAATTACACTAATATATTGCATATGTAGTTATGGTTTCTAATCTATGTTTTATGTAACTATACAAGTGGGTGAGCAATCCTTTCTAGGATCCAATTTCTCTATACAATTTTTGTTGTTTTCCATCCATTCAAGTGGAACAAGGACGAAAAGCTAATGAAGAAAATAACTATTTGAAAACACACTCTAAGGAGGTGTTCAATGTTGAGTTTTGATTGAGAATATTTAATTTTTACCTATAATGCATTTTCATTTTGAGAAAGGGTCTCTTGTTTACTCAAAAAAATTAGTTTTCAAATTTCCTTATTCTAAAAGTGTTACTAATTTTATATATTGGATGAAAAATGCCAATATCTGACCCGAGATTACATTAAAATAATGCATTTTAAATGAGATTACTTTAAGATAGTGCATCTTAAAGGATATTAATTTAAAATAATTCATTTTAAATTAAATTGATTCAATAATTACTTTACTCACAATTTTTTTCACTTCACATGTCTAATTAGTATGGTAACTCAATCACTTAATCAGGTTAGATACAATTATATAATCCATAAAATAATTGTTCATTAGCAATCAAATATGATATTATGTGACTCACATTTTTATTATAAATGACCTAGATGAATGCATGATAATTAGTAATTCATATCATTTCTAAAATAAAAAGACCTAATATTAAACTATTTTTAAATCATGAAACCTAGACCTATCAAATTATTCATTAAGTCAATTTACTCTATGAGTGATTTCATTACCAAATTTAATTGATAGTCACCAAATAATTTGGATTAATATTTCATACTCTACACTCACAATAAAATCAAATCCATATATAACTCTTGATTTAGTACATTCAAATCATAACAAACATGTAATCTAGTCTAAACTATGTAATGAATTGTAATCTAAGCCCAACATGTAAATACATTTTTTAGCTTCATAAATTAACTCAACATAGGTCATTTTATTTAGGTTATTGATTATTCCTTTATCTACTTATAAATTTTTGACAAGTTCATTATGGAATAACATCTTAAATATCGTAAACAATGATAACTTCATATTTCAAAATCTAGGGCTCCAAAAAAATTCTAGTTAGAGAGATTTAAAATATTCTAGGTCAAATCCTTAAAGATTTGAACAATGTTTTTAGGTGGGATAAATCCTTATAGAGTAGTTGTGATGTCAAATCCAACCATTGATGGTATCCTAGGTTGTGTAGGGAGGTAGCTCAAACAGAGAATCACCAAAGTTAGGAATATTACAGTTTTAGGGTTAGGGATACCTCAAGTATCATGCCACAAGTTAGGGGTTAGAGTTTATGGGTATATCATATTAGGTACCCAAGTAATAATATATCTAAAGCCACAATCTTGATGAGGTTATTTAGTGTAAAATGTTAGGAATCAAATTTTGGGGGTGCCATAGAAAAGATACATGAGTAAGGGAAATTCCAAAGCTTTAGTTTTAAGGGTAACTTAATATAAGTTTTGGGGAGTTAGGGTTTGGAAAAAAGGAAAGATAGTAGAGGAAGACATGAAAATTTGAAAAAAATAAGGGAAAGAGAAATATTTGAGAGTGTGGCATAAAGGTAATGCAAATTCCAAAATTTTGATAAAGGTGAGGAAAAAAGTAGGCAATGGTCAAAAAGTATGATGGGATGGAGAAATTTGAAATCTTAAAAAAATGAGGGAATGGAAGAAGGGAAGGGGTGAAAGGTATTTCAATAAGATGAAGAGTGGGGGATAGGTTAGAATATAAGTCAAGGATCAAGGCATTAGGGGGGTCAAGGATTAAAGGTAAGGCATATTAGATACCTATATGTAAGGGTAACTCAGAACTCTAACACCAACACTGTGGTATATTAGGAAGTTGGGGTTTGGGAGAAAGGTGTACCAGGGAGAAGTTTGACATACTTGGATTTTAATTTTCCATCATCCCCTACTACTACATAAGGACTAAGGCATAATTTTTTATGGATAAACATACTTGAATTTTAATTTTCAATCATCCCCTACTACTTTTAGTTATCCCCTTATTGTAAATCTACACTACTTGACTAATACAAATATAAAACTTGAAGTAAACTATTCTTAAGATTTTATAGAGACTAAGATGTTTATTTATGTTTTTAAGTCTAATTTATCATGTATAAGTTCTCATTCAATCATGTAGGAATTTTTTAATAACAATGCAAATCAAATAATATAAAATAAGTAATTTCCCTCCAAGAATATATTTTATTTTTGGAAAGAAGTTAATAAAATTTATCAAAGAAAATGGAAGAACTCACCACTAGAGTTGAAAACCTCTCCTCCATTGGGTCCATGTTGCACTTTATGAAGGAAAAATCAATTGGATTAATCTTTAGTGTATCAAGAATCTATATCATGTTATTAACAAAAATTTTGGAAGGATGAATGTTGACACTTCCTCTCCTATTTATTAAGAATTCAAATAATTTGAGTTTGTAATGTAGTTAAGTTATGTATTTTTAGTGGCTTAAATGATAATGTAATTTTCAATGTAATTTTATTTTATTTTTTCAACAACCTCTGGTAGCCTCAATGCTTGAAACTCTATAATTAACTTCTAACTTTATTCAATAAAATAATCTTGCATATCCTTTATCATTAAATGATGAATTTTTTTTTGGAGAAATTAAATATTGTGACTCATTAGTGTGATGCCAACCACCCATTTTATTTATTTAAATTATTCATAAAAAAAAAGTTCATAAAAAAAATTGATATGTCAAAAAAGTCTCCAAAGTGGAATTTTTTTAAATCATCCATTATTAATTGGATTGCATTTTTCTTTTGTTTATTAAGGTTGAGAACATCATTATATTATAACTTTTCTATTTGAAGTTAGTAGACAACCTATTATCATATCTATAATATCCAGTAATTAATTGTGTCTTGTAATCCCAAGGATTGTAGAGTACGTATAAGACTTCTCTAGATAAGAATCAAATAATGAGGGTTATTTGATCTATCAAATTTACTTAGATCATGGCCTTTAATAATATCTTACTGATACAACTATCAAAATGTGATATGCAATATCACTTAATTATTGTAACAAAAACTAGCATTGAATCCATATACATCAAGACACAATCATATATTAGAATGATTCTTAATAATATAACAACTGTGAGAGACAATAAGAACCCACTAAATTTATTTGTTGTTGATAAATTAATAAATAAAATGAATATGATAAATAAATTTATTTTTTCTTAATCAAACAAATTTAACAATAAACCAACGATGACTTTGAAAATGCCATGATATTTTATGGTCTAAAATTAAAGTCAAATAAATGCTTATGAAAATTTTTTGTTTAAAAATAGTTAAAACATTCAAATGTGTGTTAGAGCTAAAGTAGTCTATATACTATTCGTACGCATAATTATTTTTGACGTACAAATTCCCTTAAATTGACGGTCAAAAATAGATTGGATTTTTCTTGTTGACATGAAACCCAAACAACAAAAATGTATTGTTCATATCTGATCTAGTTGTCACAAAGTGAAGATAATGTTTTATTTTTTATCATAAACTAACGTGAACAAGCACTCTATTATCCACCCATATGAGACATACATCCATCCATATAGGACAAGCACTTGATTATCCATCTGTTATATTTATCTATCCGAATGGGATAGGCATCTATGCATATAGGATAGACCAACCATACAAGCTTTAGCTAGAGACTTAGACTCATTGGTACAATCCAACTCTTGAGTCACTCACTATAGGCTACACTTCTCTTATGGAAGTGCACTAAAGTAACGTCTAGAAAAATTATATATATACAACTAATAGCTTGATTCCAACCTTGGAATTCAACCTAAAGCCTCAAGGAGTCAAGAAAATCCAAGATTTTTTTCTTATGAGTACACAATGAATGTTATTTATCTCATATTTACTTTAGATGTTTAATTTTAAGTTTAATTGAGTAATAAATTTATGCATTAAGTTGAGAGAAATATTTATTTAATCTTTAGAGTAAGTTGGGAATCAAATATTTAGAAAATCTCTAAGCTCACTCCTGAAAATAAGTTCATTCATTAGACTACATACATACCCAATTTTAAATAGGAATAAGTTGTATTTTGTTATATTTTTTGAGAAGAAAACAATTGAGCAAGGATCTGATGTTGGTTTTAGATCACATGCACTCCAGATTAAAAAATAATTGAATATCAAAATAGTGGAATAGAGAAATAAATCTAAATGAGAGAAATCAGAGACAAAGTAAGAGAAATTTAAAAATACTCTCGATACTCTCACTAAGCTATCACCAAACTAGTGAAGGCAAGAGTAGAGTGTTGTATATATAGAAAAAATATGACGTATACATCTAAGAGGTGCATTAACTCCTACTACTCATAAAAGGTGGGAGGTTTTATCTACTTGGTAAATGCTATAATATGTGGCATAACCTCCTTAGGTGAAGACAAAAGAGAAGCTATGAGAGGTGGCACATAAATCCAAAATAGGGTGAGAAACTCAACTACCCCATAAGCTACTTAGGTAAGGACAAAATAGTGGTTATGAGAGATGACACACTAAGGAAAAAGAGGGTGTGTAACTCAAATACCCATGTGTGGGAGAGAGTGACACATGTAGCTGATGTATTTCACCATGTGTCCTCATATTAACCACACCTAATAAACCTAAGAAATCATAAATAATATCGAAGGGCACACAATTTACTAAGAGGGAGGTGAATCAGTAAATCTAAAAAAATCAAAATTCTCAAATACAACAGTAATTACTAGATCATGCAACTTGAAAATTTTCTATTGTTATCAGAACATATGATTCCTCATAGCAAACCCCACATAAACAAACAAAACGTAAATGTATAAAACACACACGCTCAGACACCAAATATACATGGAAAACCCAAGATGGGAAAAACCGTAGTGAGAATAGCTATTTGGATCTACTACCCAAATCCAACCTCACAATGCAAAAAAATACAAGTGAATTTTACATATTGAAGTACGCACCAACCTATCGGAGACAATAATCACCTATTATTATTGTAGGAACCAACTTACTAGAGACACCAATCTCCAAATGAAACAATACAATAGGTAGAACTCTAGTCCTACTAGAATACAATAATAAAGCTTGTGGATCACATAGATTTTCTAGAGTCATTGTTGACACTCTTCCTCACTGAAAATGATCTTTTGATATTAGCACACTCTCTTTACTTCACACTTTCTCTTCATACAAGTTTTCTTCACATTGGTGTAATTATGCTTCACATTCATACACTCACAATCCACATCACATGCATCTGAACATTTGAAATATATACGTGACAATACATTAACACTATTCCATGTCAACTAGAGATCTATAAATAGCTAGCACGTCATAAGGTGGAACCAAATTCAAATTACATGAAATGTGTAGTAGGTTTGTCCAAAAAAAATTCTTTCTGCGAAAAGAACATGATGTGGTGTGCTACAAAAAGAACCTTAACCAAGTCCTATCCTAACACGACATGTAAGATTTAAATTCCACATGCTACTAGCTATTACCGCACATGCCTTGAACTTCAACTGGTTGACAAACATGAACAAAGATCCTTCTGTCACTTCAAACTTCTTGCACACTAAAAACATCCTCCAGAAACTCAGGAATATGATAGAACTAGTGTAGGCATACTCTTATTCCAATCTACAAAAAGAAACCGTATTTCTGAAAGAAATGCTAACCACATGTGCATTTCTAGAGAAATCTCTTTGCCCAAAAGATATCCTTGTGCAAAATTCTAGACCACCACAGTCATAGTGACTAAATACTCTCAATAAAACTAATAGTGATATGATTGATGAGACAACTTCTTCATGACAGTAAAATTACCAACATAGATAGGTATGCAACCATATTGAAACACTAACATACAACATGCATATACGAAAAGGGAGTATAATGATAATTCTAGTACTCATACAATACTTTTTATCTTTGACATCAACCTCATATTGCATCACTAAGAACCTTTGACATCAATGACAACCTTGATGTTCAACAATCTCCCTCTTTTTCATTGATGACAAACATAAAAATGCTAGGCCACCAAAAAGAAATGCTAGGTAACCAAACCAACTGGAAACACACAAAGATGTTTACTCCCCCTTATAATGATTTCTTATCAGTAGAATTAAATTGCTGGGAAAATTTCTCTCAAACTTTCAATTATATACAATTTATTGTTGATAGGATGTATATATATATATATATATTTATTAGTTACATCGATAGGTGTATACAATGGCAGCAAAGAGAAAAATGTGAGTGTGTTAACCTTTTCAGGAAACTTCTAAAGGGCTGACATACATTAAATAAATGATATATTGTAAATCTAGATCATTAATTATTAGGTTTTAGATCTAATGGTGGATTTTTTTTGGCATGTCTTGCCCTAGAATGTAACTCTATTTTATGAGGGCGTTGTATTATGACTTTGGTACATAGAGATGGTAATGTTTTTTGAGAGTCTGATAGTGGTCGTGTTGTATCTTGATCTCTGAGTGGTGATACTCCTATGAGAAGCTTGATTTGCAAGAATATTGTAATCTTTATGATTTACTGAAGAATATATTGGATGGATTTTAGATTGTGGGGTTTTCCTCTCGAAAGGGTTTTCCCCACGTAAATCATTGTGTCATGATATGCATAATATTTTTATTATTTTTGTTTAAGTTTCTGTAACTATTAAAGATCTGTAAAGTTTTGCATTTTTCTCCTCTCAAGATTAGTGTAGAAAGTTGTTTCGCTACCTTAGCTTCCTTACAAGTGGTATTAGAGCTTGATCTCCTTTGGTTTCAGTTGTGGGTTGTTGGGTTTTTTGAACTAATCCAGATTTGAGTGGGAGCTTGTGGAGAAGAAACTTTGTGATCTTGTTGCAGGAATTTTTAGATGGAAAGTTCATCAGGGAGAATAGAGGTGGAGAAATTTTTTGGAAATAATTGTGAGATGTCGAAGCTATAGATGGAGGATCGGATTAATTCAAATTTTTTTTGGCTCTGCAACTAGGGTTCTCTCATGTGAGGGTTTGGTGGTGTGTCCTTCCATAATCTGTGGAGGAGGCTCGACCCTCCTCCACAATCTCTCATCATTCCTTGGGCGTACGGTTGTATCTGTTAGTAGAACTTAACTTATCTTGGCTGTAATAGTTGTTTGAGAGATGTGACCTCGGCCCTATACCACCAGTGGTGATTCAGCCTACCCATATGTGGTTGCTCTGAAGGGTGATCCTTTGATGATGGTAGGGGATATAGATCCCCTGATGGATCTCCTAATATCCCATCTAAATCCATTGAGAATGTGGAAATTTCTAAATTGTTCTGAGATGTGGTTGTAGGAGAAAGAAAAAAATTGTTGCAGGGAGCCAAATTTGACATTGGAGAAGTTGCGAGTGTGTAGTGCAATGGAGAGCAAGAACAAGGTAAGCACACCTCAACTTTTCCATTGAAAGCTATTCTTGTTCTAAACAAAACCCTAGATGAGGCCATTGAAAAGGAAGATGCTATATTGATTAAAATGTCAATATTTTTTGCCACTGTCGACCCTAATAGGGTTCCGGATAGAAAATACATGAAGCAATGGTTTAATAATGTTTGGGAAAGGAAATTAGGGCTGAAATTTTATTATTGTCATATGATTTAGAAAGGTTTATTTTCTATTTTTCTCAATAATCAAAAATCCCAAAAGGAAGTAACTTCTAAGTGATTCTGGAATGTTGGCAATGTGGTCTTCCGTGCTCTGGTATGGAACCTAGAGGCTATGCAAGACGAGGTGATGGCCCTCTCGAACCCTCGGTGGATAATTATAAAATGGGTTCCACCTCGCCTCTGGAAATTTGTTTCGCTCCTGCTTGAACCCTATGGGTCTATTTTGAAAGTGGATGATACCGAATCCCTACTTCCCCATTCTGATGCATGGGTTTTGGTTTCATTATTGGCGGGTTTGGACTTACCAGAGGTGCTAGAGATTAAATTAAGATCTGGAAATGTCAAATGTGAAATGGAATTACTGAGCAGGTTGAACGCCTATTATCTTTGCAGATGCGAGGTCCATTTCCAAAGGAATTTCCCTCTAATTAAAAATAGAACCAATAATAAGACCACCCTGGGTGGAGGTGGGTGAAATAAAATACAACCCTTTGGTTTTGATGGGCGGAATGATAGAGATGTAAATAATGATATGGGTACTGAGGGTTGTGTCCCTACCCTGCAACAACTCAATGAGAAATATGCCCTCGCTAATTCTAAAGCCAACACTAATAAAAAGAATAACTCTTTGTGAATGGAGATTGTGGAAAAAAATAAAAGCAACAATAGTGCCATGAGAGTGGAAGAAATTTTCTCCTCCCTCTTAAATGAATTATATAACAACATAATAAAAGAAAAGGATGATACCCATAAGGGTGGAATAGAAGACACTGACATAGAAACCATTAAAAATTCAGATCAGTTACAAAATAATCCAAAGTTAAATGCTCAACAATTGGCACTTCTAAAGTTAAGACAACCAAAAGAAATCCAAGATACTAATCCCAACCTGAGTAAGGAAATTTACACATTCAATTCCAAATATTTTAAAGAAAATCAATTGATGGAACCCCAGATAGAGTCTGGTGCCCTGGAATTTAGAGATGAATTGCCTCTCTAGTCCCTAGAGGATGGAAATGAGACTTCATACAATGGTGGCTTCCCTTCTTTGTAGTCCCTCACTCAAGAGGATATGCCCATTGTTCGCCCTGACTCTGATTTAAGGGATACCCAATTGGATCGAGTTGGGGGAAAATTGGACAAGTCTAGTTCTTTCACTACTTTTTCCTTTGTATTAGGAAATCAGAAGGTTGATGAAATTATGGTTCTTAAATTGGGAATGGATCTTGTTAACCCCCTGAGTGGAGTGGTTAGTTTGAATGGGTTTGCTTCACCATCAGGAATGGAATCTGTAGATGAGCATGGCTTACTTTCTACTAAGGATACCTTTGAAGGTGAAGATAATCCCATGGATGTTGTTGTCAAAAAATTTAGAGATACAAAAAGAAGAAGGGGTTGAAGTCTGGTAAACTCTTCCAAGATAAATATTTAAATCAGCATCAGAAGGACAAGAGGAAAAAGTTGAGTGGAATTCTCCCCCCCAATGCCGAGAGAATGGTGTCTAAAACTAGACATCCTAAATGTTTTGACAATTTTAGGAGTGATAAAGGATCTACCCCAAGTGAAAAATCATAATGGAGCTAAATTGCATCTCCTGGAATGCCATGGGCTTGGAGTCCCCTGACAAAAAACATATTGTAAGAAGATTCTTGATGCAAAAGAAGGATATTGACTTTATTCTGTTGCAAGAGGTTAATGCCATTAGCTTTACCTTAGATACCAGCTTAAGGGTCATTTGGAAAGAGACATCAAAATTTGTAACAAAACATGAGAGAGGGAAAGGGGGTGTGGTGATCTTGTTGGCTAACAAGTGGGCCCAGTTTGTTGATGACTATAGGGTCTCTTCATGCAATCAAACAGTCTGGTTAACAATCAAGAAATATGACATATGTTTTGGTGTTTGTGTAGTATATGCTCCTAATGATTATAATGAGAGGATCTGCCTATGGAATTGGATGGGTATGATGCAAGACATTTTGTGGGTCATTGGTGGATATTTCAATTTTTTTGAGAGGGAAGAAGATAAATGGGGAGGTTTTGGATTTGAGTGGAAGGGGAATGAAATATTCTATTGGAAAAGGATGAGATAAAAACTAAAGTTAGAAGATCCCATTGAAGGGAAAAAAAAGGATACTAAGGAAATTTGGTTTACCTGGTGTAATTCCTAGTAGGGTGGCCAAAGAATCTATTGTAGACTTGATAGATTTTGCATTAATAGTTCTTTTTTCTTGGCTTCTTTGGTGAGTCCTGGGTGCATGGTTGAATTTTCTCCATTCTCCCTCTCTAATTACCATCCGATAAGAGCTAACTTTTTCCTTAAATAGGGTGCCCCTAGGATTTCCAAAGGCAATGGTAGTTTCTATCTTAACACTACTCTTCTCAAGGACATTGATTGCAAAAATTCCATTCTGTGTTTAAGATAGATTAATCAATTTATGCACCAAAATATTACACATATGGATAGGTGGAACCTAAATACTGAAGGATGGAAGACCTTTTTTTAGACCATTGGAAAAAAAAAGCCAAGGAATGTCGAAAAGAGGAGACCCTCCTTTAAGACAAACTCTTGCAAGCAGAGGAAGAGCTACAATTGAACCCTAGAGATGAAGATCTCACAAATAGGGTGAATATGGCTAAGTGCTCCCTTAGGAAAGTACAAAATACCAGAGTCAGAGGCCTAAGGGTCAGAGAAAAATGAAGTGGCTTGAAAATGGGGACAAAGGACAAAGGTAATAAGTTCTTTTTTAGATACATAAAAGAGAAACATGCCAGAGAACAAATTGATCGACTTACTATCAATGATGCCACTGTAAGTAATCCTGAGGAAATAAGGACTCAATTTTTCCTTTTTTTATAAGAATCTCTTCTCCTCTAATGGTGGGACAGATTTCAACCTTAAGGAAAGACAATATATTGAAAATATTATACCTAAAAAGGTGAATGCAGAGATGGTTGATGAAATTGGAAAGGAGGTCACTATGCAAGAAGTTAGAAAGGCTATCCTTTCACTTAAAAATGATAAATCTCTAGGAGTTGATGGCCTACCTATAGAGTTCTATAAATTATTTCTGGATTGGGTAAGTAATGATCTTCTCCTTGTATACAAGGAATCATTTGAAAAGGGAACTCTTGGAAAAAAAATTAACAAAGGGTTGATCAAATTAATTCCTAAGGAAGGAGATAGAACCCTTATCAAAAATTGGAGACCCATAACATTGCTTAATGTCTCATACAAAATTCTAGCTAAGATTTTGGCAGACAGAGTGGCTCTTGTTCTCCCTTCAATCATTAATTCCACTTAGAATGGCTTTATAAAAGGGATATACATTCTTGAAAACTTGATCACTAGTTGGGAGGCTTTGAATTGGGCAAAGCTAACTGGGAAAAAAATTGCAATGTGATGAGATTTTGAAAAAAGCCTATGGAAAAATTGAGTGGGGTTTTGTACTCTTAATGCTAAAGGCCTTTGGATTTCCTGATTCATTCTGTCATATGGTCAAAACTCTTTTTCATGATGCTACTGCTCAAGTTGAAGTAAATGGAATTCCATCTCAGAAAATTTCACTTGAAAGGTCTACAAGGCAAGGGTGTCCTCTTGCCCCGACTCTGTTTGTAATTGCATCAAATGCCTTACATTATGTTCTAAGGGAAAACTCATCCATTTTGAGAATCAGAGGTGTTAGAATGCCAGATGAGAATGATCTCCTTAACCTCCAATTTGCAAATGATACCTCAATTCTATTATCCTTGGAAGAAGCCAACCTATCAAATTTATTGGGAAAATTGGATGTTTTTTGTCTTGCCTCAGGAGCCAAAATTTCTCCCTCTAAGTCTTATCTCTTGGGTTGGATAGAGGTGGCTCCTAATTGGATCAGTAAATATGGTCTCCAATGGGGGGGCCCACACAAGATTGTAAGATATATTAGCACCCCATTTGCAGTGGATCCTAATATTAAGGAAATGTGGCATTGGGTTAGAGATAAGATTGAAAGGAAAATCTCCAAGTGGAATAGACAGTTTTTATCATTGGCTGTGCGGATCCAAATTTTCCAAAGGATACTATCCTCCTACAACATTTACTTTGCTTCGATATGGTTTTTCAATTCTTATCAGATTAATGAAGTTCAGAAAAGGATAAGGGCTTTTCTTTGGTTAGATGGTAAAGGAAAAAGGAAGCAACATTCAGTGAATTGGGAGTAGTGTACAATGGAGAAAGCTAAAGGTGGCTTGGGATTAAAAGATATTAGATTGTAGGGAATTGCATTGGCTACAAAATGGGTTCTTGGTGCTCTGGAAGGTGATGAGCCATGGAAAGTGTTGGTTAGATAGAACATTTCTAATGCTACTCCTAAAAATGCTAAATCCTAGAAGTCTTTACCTTTCAATGATATCCTTAGTAGGAAGGAAACCATATTACCTATTAGTTCTAATGTTTTTAAGACTATTTGGAAGGCATAGAAAATAATGAAGACTAGGCTCACTAACTACCACTTTACCTCAGGGGGCAATGGGACCATTCTAATCAATGGATCTATTTGGTGGAATCTAGAGCATAATGGGAAACCATTGGCTTTAATTTGCTAAGAGCTGGGCTGGCAAAGGAATTCAATGCTTTAAAAATATTTTGAAAGATGGAAAATTCAAAGGCTGGAATGACCTATGCTCCGAATATAATATCTCTCCTACTAATTAGAGAACTTATTCAATTCTCAGAGAATCATGTAATAAGTTGAAATTTCCTATAAAATATAAAGATGAAAGTGCCTAATACAAAGAATTTCAGTGGAAAAACGGTAATAATATATTGAACACAAAAGTTAAGGAAATATATTCTTTGCTCACATAACATATTGATCTGACAGATCATTTAAATCAAAGCTAGAAGGTTAATTGGAATAAAAATTATTGGCAATCAATTTTTCAGGCTAACTGGTCTAAACAATTAGAAGCTAATCTTGCATGTTTTAGGTGGTTACTTATCTTGCAGAGGTTGCCATTCAGAACCAATTTTAATGACATTGATATTTGTAGTCTTTGTAGAACTCCTAAAACAATTAAACACATTTTTATGTTTGCATTTTTGCTAAGGAAATTTGAGAAATGTTATGTGATAATCAAGAAGTTTGGGACACTAGTAGACAACCACTTCCTAAGAAGATTCTTTTTCAAAATTAAAAAATGGGGAAGACTGCTGCATTATTCTGGTTATGATTTTCTTCTATTATTTTGTGGTCCATCTGGAAGGCTAGAAATGAGGATAGATTTCAAGAGAAAAGGAGGGTGATTACTGAGTCTTATAGAAGACTCATATTCCACAATGTTGCTATGCAGGTATATATCATTGTGGAGCTTTCCAAGGAGAAATTTTGGCATTACCTTGAGAATGGGAATGTTACTATTGATATTATGGAGGCTCGATATGGGAATATGTGGCTAGAGGGCCACCCAGGGGTTGATGTCTTTCTGAGAGCTCTTCATGCTCTTAGGAAAGATGTTGTAGGTTGTTAGAGTAAGAAGGAAGATAGTAGGTATCCAGTTATGCAACCATCCACTGATGAACAAAATGTAGTTGAAGCTCTATTGGCATTGCGTAATGGAAATGATGCTCCAAGGAATCAATAGTTTTTTGCTTCTAGCACCTTCATATCCTTTTTTTTTTGCGATGTTTATAAATTCTATATAGTGCTGGTATATATACAACTTGACATTATACTTTGATATACGTCTGACAAGTTTTGTTATAGGTTTATGATGGTCCTTTGATCACCTACTGATGTGAACACTTTTCTAATTTTGTAATGGGATAGTATAGGAGGGGTTACTGTACTATAATTTTCTGATATTGGTTTTTTGTAATGAGGGGATATATGATTTAACACTGTACAGGGGGGCTGGTGGTGGAAAATGTAGTTGGATCTGCTACTCTTTTTTATTTGTATCTTTTGTTCACTCTATACTTAATATAAAAAAAGATGGAGGATCTGTTGATAGATCAAGATTTGTGGGATGTTGTTGGTGAGAATGTTTCAAGGCCTGTAGATCCTACTCAGGCTACTCAATATGATGTTATGGACCGTAAAGCCAAGGGTCTAATCGGGTATGTGCAGGATCATCATGGAAAAAATAGGCCCTTAAGTGGCGAAAAATTCAGAAAAATTAGAGTTAGGCAACTTGACGTAAAAATTTAAATAATTTATCTATATTCTTTCAAAAATATGTAAGAATAGAATTTATAGCAAATTGAATGTAGTTTCTAAATTATTAGGTTTATTTTTTTTAAAAAATCTATTTGGTGAAAATTTGAAAAATTAATGTAGTAGTACTTAAATTTCAAGGAAAAAATAAGTAGGTGTCTATCTGACCATGTAATGCCTCACCGTGTGAACCCCAGAGGACAACAAAATACCACACTAATTTATTTTTTTAAAGGGAAACATTGCATAAGATAAAATTTGTACATTCATTACATGAAAAGAAATTATATATTTACAAAGTCATTCATGTCCTCTGGGGTACATGAAATGGTCATTACGATTCAAAAAAATTTGTCAAACAAAAGCGATAAAACAACCAATATTACATAATGATAACATCCATAAACAATAGAGAGGAAAATTGTACATCATTCTATTAAAATTCAATTCATAGATCAATAGTACAATTGTGGAGCATATTTCCATAGATACAACACATCATGGATACAATAGTACAATTACAAAATGATTCCCATATATCGATGAGAAAGGTACATCAGGTACTAGAATAATACATTAGTGAAGATTATGGTACAAAATAAGGG
Organism: Sequoia sempervirens; assembly: GCA_007258455.2. NCBI lineage: Eukaryota > Viridiplantae > Streptophyta > Pinopsida > Cupressales > Cupressaceae > Sequoia > Sequoia sempervirens. Next base: position 53,123,218 of record VDFB02072274.1, read on the forward strand.
AAAGTCTTCAACAACGTGAAGCTTTGGAGCTCTGCATCTACTTTCACATTGCAAACACAACCCAAGAACCCAATGGGGTGCATAGCACATTCCACCTGACCACGTGGACCCGAAGGTCCACCCCCCGTGCTAGGAGATGACAAGAAAAGACCCACATCCAAAATAGACAATAAGAACGATCACAAGACCAAATCACAAGGTCATCCAAACATAACACACAACAATCTCAAAGATCACTTACACGGTGACTTCTTCTCGAGGCATACAAGGGAAAACAAGGGATTTTATGACACCAATATTCATTTATACTCAATTGGTAGGTACATACATACCTGGGTTCCCCAACCATCTCAAAATATGACTACACAAAAGAAAATGCATAAAGTCTCCTCAGTTAGAGTTAACACTAAAAGGAAGACTTACATCATGGAACCACAAAATGACAAGTGATAAAAAAAATGGAAGCAATATCATAACGAGACCTTCAAACTGAAATAAGATAACATAAAAAATTTAATACAACACCAAACACAATTACCAACAGTAAATCATTCATTAGAGAATCCAAGGGAAAGCTCAATATCATCCTTACAAGGTATCCAATTAGTTACACTTTGGCTAATAACCACTTAATACAGACCAATCGCAAAACAAAACCAAGCTTTTTAATTCAACACAAATGTTCACTCTAACTACCTCCATGAAGAACTCTCAGTTAACTCACAACTTCATCCACATGACAACAATCAATTTCTAATATCAAGCAACTTGAAAGGCAATATTATCACATTTCACATAAATCCACCACTTACATAATTTATTAAATTGTGTTCTTTACACATTGATACATAAGTACACATAATCAACATAAGTAATTATAATAATATTTATTCTAAATAACCAACTTCATAGGGGATCTACAAGCCATTCAAGCATAATAAGATCTTTACTACGAAGGTTAGCACGTGAAAACAAACCTATTATCATGTTATACAACTCAATCGCCTATAGGCCTCTGTATCCTAATGCTTACAAGCACGCTAGGCGCACCATAAGAATTCAATTCACACATGTAATACGTCCCTATTAAGAGTACACAATTCAATCATATATATGATTATAGGTACTTCAATTTAACACTAAATATGTCATATAATTTGAATACAGACTACCCCTTTTTACTTGTTCACAAAATTAATATGTTCATGACTAAATAAATTATATCAAACAATTAAGTCATCATAAATGATTCCTTAAAATATTAGTATTTTATTAACTTGATTATAAAATTATTAATAATTAAGTTGCATTAGCATTTTTATTAACTATACTAATTTACTAATATCTTTATTAACAAAATTTACGAGGGAGCTTGATTATTTTAAAAGTTCCTTTAAATAAACACATGAATAAGTGTATGGAACTTTCCTAAAGTTAATTTATTTAATTAAAGAAAAAGACCACTTTCTCCCTCTACTTTTGTCTTATATAAACTTTTCTTCCCCTCTCATTTTAAAAATAGAATTAAGAGATTTAAGTATATAATGCATTTTATATAGTCACGTCAAAAGGAAGTGGAAACGTGGTGGCTTAGGACAAGTTTTTACACTCATCTTGTTTTGAATATAGGTAATATATATATATATATATATATTGGTTACTTTAAAAGTCCACATCACGTTTCCTTCACCGCTCACGGGGAAGGGATAATGCAGGGAAGGGATAATGCATACAGAGGAAGTAGAAATCTGAAAACATGCCTCTAATAAATGTGATCTAAAGGGGAGCAATGATTGCAAGATATGCACAAAATGGATTAAGTTGAAAAGGCTTAAGAAACTTTCAAGCAAGCGCAATTTGATAGGTATAAAGTCAATTTCACAGCCTTTCCTAGCATCGACGTTCGCAGGTTGCCAAGAGAATTAGGGAGGTTATTTAAACTTTTACACCCTTCTATATTCAAGTGCTACTACTATGACAGATTGCCAGTAAAAAAAAATAGGTAGATTATTTAAACTTTTAATCTTCCTATTATGTTCAAGCACCGCAGCTGAGACAGGTTGACAATGGAATTAGAGAGATTATTTAAACCCCTACAACATTATATTTTAAGTACAATAGATGTGACAGGTTGCCAATAAAATTAGGAAAGCTGGAATTAGAGAGATTATTTAAACCTCTCCAACATTCTATATTTTAAGTACATCAGATGTGACAGGTTGTGAAACAATAACAGGGATGCCATTTAAACTTAAACACTCTCTAAAGGCCTAAAAACTCCAGCTGTGATAGATGGCGAATGGTATCAGGGACACTATTTAGGTTTATACACCCTCCAAAGTCAAAGTTCTGCAGCTGCAATGGGTTGTCAATGAAATCAGGAAGGCTACTTACGCCTCTACAATCTTCTATGTTCGAGTTTTGCGGCTGTGATAGATTGCTAATGGTATCACTTGGGTTTCAGAATTTGCAGTTGTAGATTGGTAACCCCAAAACATAGAATTAATCAATGCTCCATGCTGACACTGTGGTTGTTAAGGAAAAAGGGCCTGAAAATGCATCTGGGGTTAGCTCCAAAGTCTACTCAGATGTTGCATACTCATTTGATGACAATGATGAAGAAGAGGCTGTGAGACAAGAATCCAAGGCCAAAGTAAATGGAGGAAATTCAGGAATCTCAAGGAGGAAAAAGATTGCAGGACATGAACAAGATGGATTTCTTGAAAAGGCTTAAGAAACTTTCAAGCGAATGCAACTAGCAGGTGAAAAGTAGCAGGTTGTTTAAACCTTTAAACTTCCTATTGTGTTCAAGTTCCGTAGTTGAGACAGGCTGACCATGGTATCAGGGAGATTATTTACACCTCTACAATTTTCTATTTTCATGTATTGTAGATGTGACAGGTTGCCAAAGGACTCAGGAAGGCTAATTACGCCTCTATAGTTTTCTATTTTCAAATGTGGCTATTGTGATAGATTTCCATGAACAAGGCATGCAAACTGTTTATCAGAATGCCACAAAAAGGACGTCAACTCCTGAAATGTGATAAGTGCACAATATGCAAGGAATCCATTCATTGATAAGACTAGAGAAACTTTCAAGCAAATGCAATTGGCCGCACTAAGCTAGACACCACATCCCTTGCTAGCATCCTCCTTGCCTGTGCGCAAATGGGAGCTTTGGAAAGAAAAATAAATAATTAAATAAACATATTTTGTATAAATAATTATGTTGATATACATTTAACCACGTAGGGTAAAGGATAGTGAAATGTTAAATCCTAAATGTGCTCATTGTTTGGACTTGACGAAAATTTGCATTTACATAAACATACTTTGAAACCACCATGGAAACCTTATTTATAGGCAACTCTCCAAATTAGAGAAGGGAAGGGTGAATACCAGGAAGGAAGAGTTTGGGGGAGTGAAAACCAAAGAAGATGCTTGGCTAGCATCCCATCTGCCTGCACCAACATCAAATGCAATTGCTACGTATACACCAGACTCCACACCCTTTGCCAGCCTCCTCTCGTCCTGTGCCATAAATGGCCGCTTCTCCCAAATAGTTATGAATCCCCCTAGTAAAAACAGGAGCGGGACTTTTTACCTCCCCGCTCCAAACAATCATTTTCTTTTTCTTTCTTTTTTCCCCGGGATATCCCCAAATGGACACATTGAAAAGGCCTCATAAACTTTCTAGCAGATGTAATTTCCTTTTGGTAGGTGTAAGGCCAGAAGACATGTGCCAAAAGGTGAAGGTATAAGGGAGACACGTGAAACAATAGAAGTTAATTTCTTTTATTTCAATTCACATTATTTTCCCTATTTAATAATTAGCTTCTCTTGGTAATATTTTGTTAAAATATAATTTAAAATATTACAATTTAATCTAATTAATCTCCAAAGTAACTTTAACATTTCTGTGCAATACCAATTTTGGATACTATGTGATTCTTGATTAAAGAAAGATAATCTTAGCAATATAATTGTTTTGGAAAATTTACCCGAAGTTCTCTCTTCCAAATTTCTTCCATGTTTATTATCCCAAGATAGAAGGTTAATTAAACCAATGTATGTATGGTCAGCATTAATATTTCTCAATTGATGGAGCTAAATAGTCCAATATGATCAAAATTCAAACACAATAAATTACTAAGAAAAGAAATAACGGTACATGCAATAGAACATTATTTTATATATATATATATATATATATATATATGCATATTATGTTATTTCATTATGGACAATATGCATATATATATATATATATATATATATATACTTGTTAGTTGCAATAATAATACACAACATAGCTTGTACGTACAAACTTATAGTTTCCACATTAAATATTCCAGTTTTAATCTTATGCTCTTTTGAATAATTCAGAAATAAGATCATATAAAGATATTTTATTACTCCATTTTATTTATTTATTATCAACCACATCCTTTATATTTCCTATCATAAATTTATTTAATTATGTAGATTAATCAAGGCTAGGAAAGATATTAACTTAATCACATCATTCCAAATCCAACAATTAATGTAAACTAACAAACCCATCATGACACACAAATCAATCAAACGACTTACTCAACTATCATGATGGCCAAATGCGGAGAGGCACTACAGACCACCCTAACCACAATAAAATGATAATATTTTTTTATAAGATTTTAGATATAAGTAGAGGACTCATGTCTAGATGTGATGCATATTTTTTGTAATTTTTTTCCAAATAAATAATTAATTATAAATTTTTTATTACAAATTTAAAAAAATATAAAAACTCGTATGTCTGACCACCTTAACTTGGTCAAGACTTCAGTGGTGTGGTCGAGGATTGCAAGGTCACTTCCATAGGTGGCGATGCCTTGGCCATGATAGATACAGGCTCGGCCATGAGATTTGGAAGCGTATTGTTTGGGAGAATCTTTGTTCACGCCATAAGATAGGTCGACACAACGGTTTATGAGAACCTTTGACGAGCAATGCCATTTGGGCAGTAATGATTGGATCATTCCAACTGCCTGTTTCTGGAGAGCACAGTCTAGTTACCTCGCATGTTGGTATGACACACCATCTTGAGGATAGGGTAGCATCGTGTTTCAACTTGCAAGGTACGAATTTAATTATTTCAGGCTTAAACTGTTGAATAGTATTTAATGCCTATATTTAGCCTTCGAACTTGTGGCTTGTCCATGAATTTTTTGGTCTTTTAGATAGGAATGTGAAGTGTGGTTCTAGTCTATGCAAGGAATCTCATATATTCTTCTTTCTTCATTCTGCCTGCCGTCCATTACTTGAGGGCTTCATCATTACTGTATTCCTCTGGCTCCTTGAACTGAAGTTCAAATTTGTTTTAGGCTTATATGCAAATTAGTTATTGACTCTCTTTGCTGAGCTCCATGATAAGCTAGTTTTGGTGGTCGTTGTAGCAAAAAGATTTAACTTGCAATGAATAAACTTTTATAAGTCTATGTAGTGTCTTTTCCGAAACAGTAGCGCCCTTGTCTTAATGGTTAAAAAAAGCAGATTTCACACTATTGCAGTGTATCAGAGGCGTTATCAATGCACAAGCCTTACTTTATCGCATTTGAAGAGATGTGCCATTTGTATAGAGGTATTCATATCTATTCAAAGGCTGCTTAAGCTATACATGGATTGAAGTTCAAACCAAAGTGATAACTTTATGTCGACCCAAAACATATACATCTATACATACTCTTCTCCTTCTCATAAAGAATCTCTTAAGATAGATCTATCTAATGCCTGGTCCTTCGTTTATACAGATTTCATTGTATATATGTTATATTGGATGCCTTAATCTACAATCTTTAATCATATTCCTTACGAGATATAAAGAACTCATTTTTTATTTATATGTTTTATGATCCTTATAAACTTCTTTCCTTCATTGTTATTAATCGGTGTGATGTGATAGATTAATAGCTTCACGGCTTGACCCATAACCTTGATAACTTATTGAGTTGACGTTTATAGCCTCACATCTTGTCCCAAAGTGAAGGCAGTTTTGTTTGAGTGAGGAATCCTTCGACTTTGTCACATCGCTGATAGAATTGAATGGTTAATGAATTAAGCCTCTCAGTTTTGTCACAATAATGTCACGATAATGACAATATTATGATGTTAATATGCTAAGCCTCTCGGCCTTGTCATACCTGTGTTAATTTTATCTTTCTCTATTAATAGCCTCATGGCCTTGTCGCATAACCAGTATAATATTGTATAGTATGGAATTCTTTCAGCCTTATCTCATCTTCAACATAGAGAGCTCCATATCAAATTGGAGTACGGTCTTTCTTGATGGACATCATTTCCACCAGCTGCAATGTTATTTGCGACTGGACTTTGTCATCCTCATACTAGCATTACTTTTCCTTGTAACAACTTCCATTCCTTTTTGGCTCAGTTTTCATGTAGTAGTTCATATATATATATATATATATATATATATATATATATTATAACCGCTTATTTTATTTCAAAAATCATACTTCGTAACTACTGGCATTTATTACCCACCACTAGTAGTTAATTCATCAACTTTTGGTTAACCAAATTTAATCAAATGTTAGTAGACACCATTAGGTGTTTGTGCAGAGATAGGTAGTATTCATTTGTCATAACTAGAGAATGGAGAGTGTAAATAAAGGATTTGCACATTATTATAGTTTAAATTACTTTCGTCTTGATCTTTTAAAGATCGATATTTTGTGGAGGTTTAAGTAATATTGAACACTAGTTAAGATTTGATGACTCTAAATTAAGCTTGAACAAGCATTATATTTTCATTCATGTATATAGATTAGATAAATTAGAGTGGGTTCTTTTATATGATCATAACCTAGCATATATGCATTTGATAAGAAACAAGGGAATGAGTTTTCTTTCCTTTTCTCATTACCCTATTTGGGTTGATTGCTTGAGAATATCATCAATTACATTAAAAATCATAGGAGTATCCTAGTTCTTACAATCCATTTGGTACCATTGAAAAGTCAAAGAACAATCTATTAGCTTAAAAGTGCTAAGAAATTATGTGAATAATTGTTTGACTTTGAAGTAATCATTTATAACTTATGAGTTAGTGACTCCTATATCGACCATTTAAGAGTGGATTATCAGAAATTTTTGATAAGATATGATAGATAATAATAGTGGAGTAACACTCTAGGAATAGATGAAGTGATAATGATTATAATAAAGAAGATGTTTGCATATGAATATGCTTAACTTGATGGAAGTGATATATACTTGTTAGTTGCGATAATAATACACAACATAGCTTGTATGTACAAACTTATAGTTTCCACATTAAATATTCCAGTTTTAATCTTATGCTCTTTTGAATAATTCAGAAATAAGATCATATAAAGATATTTTATTACTCCATTTTATTTATTTATTATCAACCACATCCTTTATATTTCCTATCATAAATTTATTTAATTATGTAGATTAATCGAGGCTAGGAAAGATATTAACTTAATCACATCATTCCGAATCCAACAATTAATGTAAACTAACAAACCCATCATGACACACAAATCAATCAAACGACTTACTCAACTATCATGATGGCCAAATGCGGAGAGGCACTATAGACCACCCTAACCACAATAAAATGATAATATTTTCTTATAAGATTTTAGATATAAGTAGAGGACTCATGTCTAGATGTGATGCATATTTTTTGTAAATTTTTTCCAAATAAATAATTAATTATGAATTTTTTATTACAAATTTAAAAAAATATAAAAACTCGTATGTCTGACCACCTTAACTTGGTCAAAACTTCATGAAATTCATTTTTTCTTTTCTTAATCTTGTAGTATGCGAAGCATAGAATATGACACATGTTTTGGATTAAAAAAATGTGATACCATTTGAAATTTATAGATGTTTTTCAATCAACCTATCAATCATAACTTTAGTCGTAATTCAAATAGAAAATGAATAATAATTATTTATTAAATTCAAAGTAAAGCATAATTTATATTGGCTGAAATATGAGATTCTCCTTTAAAAACCTTTTTTGTTTCATCAATTTTGGGTTAAAAAAAGGTCGTCAGCCACATACCCTACACATACCCATCATATCGCCACTTTTTGGCCCATCATGATCCTACACATACCCAATCACATTGTGCTTGGCAGACTCTATTTTAATTAATTTCCATGAGGAGGTCACCTCTACAAAAAAACTTAGAAGAAGCTTGGTGATATGTATCAGGCCAAATCTTTAGTGAATAATATTTTCTTGAGGAAAAAGTTATATTCCTTGAGAATGGAAGAGGTTGGATGAATCACAAAACAACTGGAAGCATTCAATAGGTTGGTGGCTCAATTGGCATCAGTTGGTGTCAAAATGGATGAGGAAGAGAACTACCAGATCTTGCTTTGTTCTTTTCCTGATTCATGGGATTCTCTTGTTATGGCTATTGGGAGAAATTTTGTTATTTTGAAGATTGAAGATGTGGTGGGTTCTTTGCTTTTAGAAGAAATGAGGAGGAAGGTATCCATCATTGCCAAGGAGGCCCTAAATTTTCATGGAAGACCTAAGGAAAAGGGAAAGAAGAATGAGAAGCGTGACAAATCCAAGTCCAGGGGGAGAACTAAATCTCCTAGAAAGTCCAAAGTTATTTGTTGGAACTATGATAAGGCTGGACATGTTCATAAGGAATGCAAAGAAGAAAAAGAATAAATTTGATTTTGATTATGAGTCCAAGAAGGAAGATGGAGACACATTCATTGCAAATTTGGAAACTCGTGCAGGTAATGATGCATGTTTAATTGACTTGGGTGCATCTTTCCATATGACCTTTAATAGAGATTGGTTTTCTAAATCTGAAGAATTTGATGAAGGTAATGTGTACTTGGGTGATGATTCTCATTTAGACATTGTTGGTTGTGGTGAAGTTAAAATCATGTTTCCTGATGGTAGAATAAAAAATATTAATGGTGTGTTGCATATCCCTAGATTAGCATGAAATTTGTTATATGTGAGAAAACTAATAGATGTCAGTGTGCAGTTAGTATTTTTTGATGCAGGATGCAAGATGGTTAGAGGTACTATGGTGATTGCTATAGGTGTCAGATATGGCACATTGTATAAGTTGGATGCATGCACTGCTGAGTGCAATAGTACTTATGTGAAAAGCAAGTCTTTGGAAGAAGTGAGGGTTTCACCTTTAGCAGATGGTCATGGATTTTGGGTACCCAAGGGTGCTCTTTCTTCTAGAAAAAAGTTACCTACAAAGAAAATTATGTTATGGCACTAGAGACTTGGCCACATTGGAGAAAAGGGTCTAAGGACTTTGAAAAATAAAAAACTTGTTGAATGTTTTTATGATTGTAATCTTAAATTTTATTTCAGTCAGCATTGCATTTATGGAAAACAAAATTGCATTAATTTTTACTTGAGTTCTCATAAATCTTGTGGTGTATTGGATCATATTCATTTTGATGTGTTTGGTCCTGTAGATGTTCCTTCGATTAGTAAATCCACATATTATGTTTCATTTATTGATGATTATAGTAGGTCATGGGTATATTTTCTAAAGAGAAAATCTAAACTTTTTAGTCCATTTAAACAATTTAAAGCAATGGTTGAGTTGCAAACTGGAAAGAAAATAAAATGTTTGAGGACTGATAATGGTGGTGAATTTTTCTCTAATGATTTTGATAGATTATGTAAAGATTGTGGTATACATAGACAGGAGACAACTTCGTATTCTTCACAATAGAATGGAATTGTAGAAAGAATGAACAAGACACTGATGGAGAAGGCTAGGAGTATGTTGAGTGGTATTGGCCTAGAACAAAGGTTTTGGGCTGAAGCTATTGCTACTACCTGTTACTTGATTAATAGGTCTCTTACATCAACTCTTGTTGATAAGACACCTATAGATGCATGGTTGGGTCGCAAGCCTTCATTAAGACATCTTAGAGTTTTTGGTTGTGAGGCATATGCACATGTGCCAAAGGAGAAGCGAACAAAGTTGGAGAACAAGGCTATGAAATGTATCTTCATCGGATATAGTTATGGTGTGAAAGGATACAATCTTTGGGATCCTATTGCACATGAGGTAATACATAGTCGAAGTGCTATTTTTAGAGAAACTAAGCCTTCTTTTGTTACATTGCAGCCAAAAAAAAGAAAACAAGAAGATGTGATTCAATTTCGCTCTACACCTGAGAAAGTTGAATCAAGGCCCAAGGATAGACAAGAAGTTAGCGAGAGCTCATCTAGTTCTAGATCTTCAGAAGAGGAGGAAGAACCTCTAACTCAACTTGTTTGTAGGTCCACAAGACATAGACAACCACCTAAAAGGTATTAGCCTAATGATTGGAGATGTATTTTTTCTTTGAATACTAACATGGATGAACCTAGATCTATAGAAGAGGTACTAGATATGAATGATGTAGAATCCTAGAAGATTGCTATGGATGAAGAAATAGCATCTTGGAAAAAGAATGACACATGAGATCTTGTAACATTGCTTGAAGGACATTGGTTGCAAATGGGTGTTCAAGAAAAAGATTGGTTCAGATGGAGGTATTGAGAAGTACAAAGCAAGGTTTGTTGTGAAGGGTTACTCTCAAGTTGAGGGTATTGATTATGGTGAGATATTCTCTCCTTTTGCAAAAATGACATTCATTAGATTTTTTCTTTCTATTGTTGTTTGTTATGATTTAGAGGTTGAGAAAATGGTTGTGAAAACTACTTTCCTTCATGGTGATTTGGAGGAGGATATTTATATGACACAACTAGAGCACTACATGGTGAAAGGTAAAAGTAAGCTGGTTTGCAAATTGAAGAAATCTTTGTATGGCTTAAAACAAAGTCCTAGGTTGTGGTACCAAAAATTTGATACATATGTGTTGAGTTTTAGATTTGAGCATTCTAAAATAGAGCATCATGTTTATTATAAAATTGATGGTGATCATTTCCTGTTTATTGCACTATATGTTGATGATATGTTATATATTGGTAGAGGGAAAGGTATGATTTCAGAACTAAAATCTCAACTTGCTGCTAAATTTGAAATGAAATACTTTAGTGTAGCTAAACACATTCTTGGGATGGAAATTAAAAGAGAAAGAGTGAACAAAAAGCTATGGCTTGGCCAAAGTAAGTATGTCAACTCAATTTTACAGAGATTTGATATGCAAGATTGTAGACCATTGTCTATTCCTGTCTGAGTTGGAACAAAGTTATCTATGTCTTATTGTCCAACATCTCAATAAAAGATGAAAGACATGAGTAGAGTTCCTTACCAAAGTGTAGTTGGAAGTTTGATGCATGTTATGGTTTGTACTAGACCAGACATTTCCCAAGTAGTGGGAGTTCTTTCCAAATATATGTCTAATCCTAGTAGAGTTCATTGGGATGCAGTTAATAGCATCTTCAAATATTTGCGTGGTACCTCAGATTATTCCTTATGTTATCATAGTAATATGACTGAAGATGAGATTTATCTTGATATTCATGGTTATGTGGATTTAGACTAGGTAGGTGATGTTGATAGCAGAAAATCCACCAGTGCTTATGTGTTTACTTTATTTGGTAGTGCAATTAGTTGGATAAGTGACAGGTTGTGGTTGCTTTATCCACTACTGAAGCAGAGTATATGATAGCTACTCATGCTTGTAAAGAATCCATTTGGCTTAAGAGACTGTTTTTAGATATTGGAATAAAACAAAGTGCAGTGACAATTTATTGCGACAGTAAGGGTGCAATATGTATAGCCAAGAACCCAACATTTCATGCCAGGACCAAGCATATTGATGTATAGTATCATTTTGTTACAGATATGGTTGAAGATAACATGGTGAAGCTGGTTAAGGTAGAGATTTGATGAATGTTGCTGATTCTTTAACTAATCCTATGAGCACAGAGAAGTTCAGATGGTGTTCAAAGACTATGGGCCTTTTGGCCCCTAGCAATTAAAGGGACTATGTTTACACCCTCACGTTGCTCTTGCAAGGTGTTTGACAAGTGAGAGATTTGTTTGGAAAATTTTTCTCAACCTTGCAATTATATACGGTTTATTATTGATAGGATGTATATATATTTATATTTATATCTATATATTTCCTAGTTACACCGATAGGTGTATACAATGGAAGCAAAGAGAAAAATGTGAGCGTGTTAACTTTTTCAGGAAACTTCTAAAAGGGTCGAAATGCATTAAATAAATGATATATTGTAAATCTAGACTGTTAATTATTAGGCTTTACATGTAATGATGGATATTTTGTTGGCGTGGCTTGTCCTAGAATGTAACTCTATTTTATGAAGGTGTTGTATTATGACTGTAGTACATAGAGACAATGATGTTTTCTGAGATTTTGATAGCAATCATGTTGTCTCTTGATCTATGAATTGTGATACTCCTTTGAGAAGCTTGCTCTGCAAGTATATTGTAATCTTTATGATTTACTGAATAGTATATTGGGAGGCTTTTGGAGTGTGGGGTTTTTCTTTCGAAAGGGTTTTCCCCATGTAAATCATTGTGTCATGGTATGCATAATATTTTATTATTTATGTTTAAGTTTCTGTAACTGTTAAAGATTTTAAAATTTTTGTATTATTCTCCTCTCAAGATTGGTGTAGGAAGTTGTTCCGCTACCTTAGCTTCCTTACGAATTTTGAGTTCACTCTCTCCCCCTTTAGAGGATGTAGCATTTTGAGTCCACTCTCTCCTCCTTTGAAATTAATTTCAAAGGGTCAATATTCCATCCACTACTCTCTCCCCCTTTCTTTTCACTTATTGGAGTTCACTTTCTCCCCCATTGATACCAATCTCTACATACTCATCCTTCAAGTAGTAGGATAATAACTTCATATGTGGAGAAATGCAGAGCATTTCTCTAAACCTCCCTAACTACAACAACACTTATTTCTCCTCCTTTTTTCATTTCTAGTACATTGCACAATCTGGAAACTTTCTTCCTGAATATACTCCTCCTGAGTCCATGCTTCACTACCTCTAAAAATATATTGTAAGACCACCCAAATTTCTTGCATTAGGGAGACCAAGCTCCCCCTCAACCTATGCTTCCTCTTGATTAAGAGGAGGGAAAAAAATCTCCCAACTTCTCCCAGAGAAAATTAAATGTCTACTTAGGAAGTGGCTTTGTGAATATATGACAATTATTCCAACTACCTGTATTATATCTGGTCTAGATGCTATCACATGCACCAAACTACCAATCATAGATTTGTACAAGGTCCAATCTATCAGAGAATATTCATCATCTTTACTCAAATTGCATCCTATAATAATAGGTGTTCCAACCGATTTGCATTCTTTCATGTCCAAAACTTACTTTGCATCTCTTTTATGTACTTGTGCTGAGAAATGAAAATTCCTTTGTTTGTTTGTGTGATCTACAGCCCAAGAAAAAAAGATAATTCACCTAACATTGACATTTCAAAATCATTTTGTATTTCATTCTAAAAATTTTTGTACATGTTATCACTCCTATTGCCAAAAATCATGTCATCCACATAGACCACAATAATCAACAATTGATTTCCTTATTTTTTATGTAAAAATTACTATCTGCACTTCCTCTTTGGAACCCTCATTGCTACAAGTATCCATTCAATTGTGAATACCAAGCTCTAGGAGCTTGTTTGAGTCCATACAAATATTTCTTCAACCTGCGAACATAATCTAGATTATGAAAACATTGAAATTCTTCCAATTGTTCAATGTAAACCTCTTCTTTTAGCTGTCCATTCAAAAATGTTGAATTTACATTCATCTGGTACAAATTGAAGTTATTTAATGCAAAAAGAGCTAAAAAAATCTTGATTGCCCCTAGTCTTGCTACTTGAGTAAATGTTTCTTCAAAATCTCTACCTTCAACTTGAGCATACTGTTTACACACAATTATTGCCTTATTTTGGATTACTTCACCTTCTTTGTTTAGATTGTTTCTGAAAACCCAGTTGGTTGCAATCACATTCTTTCCTTTAGGTATCAAGAGAAGTTCCTAGGTTCCATTCTTCATGATCTAATTTAGTTCTTCATCTAGAGCTTCTATCCAACCTTTCTCTTTACTTGCTTCTTTATATGACCTAGGCTCTATCTCTGATAGTAATGCAAAGTGGACTTGCTCACTTGCTTTCTCAGGTCTCTTCCAGGTCTGAACCCCACTATCTTTGTCTCCTATAATTTGGTCCTCAAAATGATTCTTTTGAACATACTTTTCTAGGGTTTTTCGTAACAACCTCTTCTAAGTCTTCAATACTACTATGAATTGGTTCTTGATCATCTTCCATTTTCAGAATATCGGTAGACTGAATAGTTTCATCAATTCTCATATTTTCACTTTCTATAATCCTCTTCAATCTTTTTTTGTAACATATGTATGCATTACTTCTTAAAGAATAACCAAGAAAATAACCTTCATCAGAATTAGAATCAAACTTACCAAAAATTTATTCATCTCTTTTGATGTAGCACTTGCTTCCAAATATTCTGAGGTGCTTGACTATTGTTGATATTCCTCTCCATAATTCATATGGTGTCTTATCAGTCTTGCATCAAATCTAAAATCTACACATAATGTATACAATAGTATGTGTAGTTTCTCTGTAGTACACATCCGGTACATTTTCTTGACATAACATTATTCTTTCCATCTCTTTTACATTCCAGTTATTCCTTTCAACAACTCCATTTTGTTGCAGAGTTCTTAGGGTTGAAAACTACCTCCAGATCCCATGCTATTCACAAAAAATTTCATACTTCTCAAAAGTGAATTCTCCACCTATGTCTAATCTCAAAAACTTTATTTTCCTTATGTTTTCATTCTCTACTAATTCCTTGAATGCCTTAAACTTCTCAAATTCTCCTGAATTCTCTTTTAGAAATGTAATCCAAGCGATCCTAGTGAATTCATCAATGAGCATCATGAAATACCTATCACCTTGTAGAATTTTAGTACTCATAGGTCTGCACAAATGTTTATGAACCAAATCCAATGGTTTTGATGTAGAATACTCCTTAGTAGGATATTTACTTCTTGTTTGCTTCCGTCCTTGAGATGGCTTGCAATTGGTTGATTGAGGCTTCTTAATCTTTGGCATATCCCAAACCAGTCCTCTTGAGCTAATCTTTACAATATCATCAAAATTTATATGTCCTAACCTTCTATGTTGATGCCAACTTTATTCTCTCTAAATAGTGAGACAACTTTTCCCATTCAACTCACTTAGATGATATATATCACTGTTTGTTCTACTTCCTTCCACAATTAGTTCACCAATGCTAGATTCCCTGATTTCACAACCTTCAACACTAAAATATAACTTATAACCCTTATCACACATCTAACTAAAATTCAAAAGATTGTGCTTTAAACCTTTAACATACAAAACAACATGTGTCTTTGTTCTACCACCATCAAGACTTAAAGTACCCTTACAAGAAATTTTGGCAATATAATTATTTCCAAGAGTAATAGAACCATTGTCAAATTTCTTAAAATTCATGAACTTACTTTTATCTCTAGTCATGTCTCTAGAGAAACCATTGTCTATGACCAACAGTTTCTCCTTCTCAGCATGCAAATTAGTTTAAGTAATCATTGAATTTTCTAACTCCTTTTATTTAGGAACCTTCTTCTAGACTTTATCTGAGTCATGACTTCTACTTTCTAATCCTTTTCTTCCACTTTCTGATAGAGGAGGAATCACAAAGTTTTTTAGTTCCTTGCAATGTGTCCAAAATTGTTGAATTTGAAGCAAATGATATTAAAATTGTATAGAGGTGCGAATGCATTATTGCTGAAAAAATTATTTCTTCTTACCAAAGCTTTTCTAGAGTCAAAACCCTTATGTGCAAAATTATCACAATTAAAACAATAACCAAAGAAAGAAAAATTGAACCTGGTGTTTATCCCCATATTCTAAATCTTCTTCTCTTGTTCTTCACTTGAATAAAGACATTATTGTGTGTCATTCTTTCATCACTTTCCATAGTTCTTTCAGATTTTAAACTTCCAGAGGTTGTCATTTCTGGACTTGCCTTAGATACTTCATAGTCTATTTTTTCACCTTGTTCTTCTGATCATCAAAACCTATTCCAATTTTGACATGCAGAGCTCTTTGACTTACCAATATTTGATTTAGGGTTTCTATACACTTTCCAAACTTCATCTACAACTGTTGATTCACTTTCTCAATCTCTTTTCTTATTATCACAATTTCAGCTTCCAACTTCTCATAGTCTTTATCTCTTAATAGAAACTTTTCTCTCAGAACTTCTTCAATCCTTTTTTATTCTTTTTTCTGGGTCTTCAAATCAACAATCATGTTTTTTTGCTTTCTTCAAGTCCTAAGATAGCTTTTCTTTATCCCTCACTTCTTCTACAATTATGTTCTTCAACCTTTTGATTTCTTTTCCAACACACATCAATTCCTCCACAAGTCTACCTTATCTTCATTGTTTCTAGAATCCATTTCAGCATCTCCTTCAATAGTCTCAAAAGCCATGAACACACCTTTATATTTTCATCTGTGGAGATGTCTTTATCTTCTTCTTCAGGAGAGTAGTATTCTTCTTTATTAGTGTAGAAACTCTTATGTTTCCTCTAGCCTTTATACCTTTTCTAAAATGATTTCTTTCCATTCTTTTTCTGATCATTGTTAGAAATATTAAAGGGAAACTTAGCCATAAAATATCCTACTTCATAAAAATTAAAAATCTTAAAAGGTAACTTGCCTTTGTACTTACTGAAAACTCTTTGTAGCTTCCTAAAAAAAATTGCTTCTTTCAGATTTGATCAAATATTAGAGTCTTGATCAACCCACTTCTTAGATACTTTGAATGCGGCCTCTTTTCTTATAGAATCTTCACTTTCAAATCTCATCTCAAATGTAGTTAGAATTCCATGTAGTTCAGTCAACTTCAAAGCATTCAGATCCTTAGCTTCTTCAACAACAGAGAATTTAAAATCAAACCTAAATCTAGGAAGAGATCCTTTTTCACAACATTATTCTCTTTCAAATTCCCACCAAGACTTCAGATACAGTTGACAACTTTATCAACCCAAAGTAGCAGTGTAGCAATATTCTCATCTTATTTCATCTTTAGACCTTCAAACTGAGCTCTACAAGTTTGCAGCTTTGCATCTTTGCCTTTGTCATCACCTTCATAAATGGTCCATAATTTATCCCATATATCCTTTGCTATTTTTCACTACATCACTTTCACAAATTCAGAAACAATCAGTCCACATAAAATAACATTCCTTGCCTTAGCATTGAGTTCACAAGCCCTCTTTCCTACTTGATCCATAGGAGGGTTTTCCAGAATCTCATATCCCTCTACTAAATGACATCTAAATTTCCATTCATAAAGCCATGAAATACCTTACTCCATCCTAACTTTCCAAAATGCAAAATTGGATCTATCAAATAGTGGTGCTTTATTTCAAGAGAATCCTTCTTGTGCCATCCTATACCTACCCTAAGCAGTTAGGATTCTACAAAAGAACTCACTTTGATGCCAATTGAAGGGTGAATTAGTAGATCTAACAAAACAAAATTCTTAAATTTTGTGCCGTAGAAAAAAGAATCCTTTGCTTGACATGGGATTAATTCATGATAAAAAATACTTAATGAGGTCATAATCTAGTGTTGTGAGGTATTTTATGCATCCAAACTAGGTCTTTGACCCTTGCAAATCAAATAAAATGATTTTAACGACGTCTTGTAAAGGTGTTGTAAGATACTTTCACGCTTTTCTAGACTTAATGAACCTATCTTCCGCTAATTCAACATTATAAAATATGTGTAATAACATTATTACATCAATATAGAAGGTTCTTGAATTAAATTTAATGATAAACTAATGTTGTAATGTATCTTGCACATTCACATTGGTTCTTGCGCATTCCTAGGCTATGTGGACCTCATTTTAGTGTTGTAAAGTGTATTTAATTATAATTTCACATTGAATTTTGTGTCCCAAGCCCTAATTTAATTTTATATCATCACTAATAGGCCCCTATTAACCCATATTGTGCATCTTGAGGCATAATTTGATCAAATAACCGACATAGTCATCATATAAGCCTAATTTTCTTACTTCTCAACATTCCAGCTAGCAAAAATGGCCCTTGTGGGACCCATTCACCATTAGTGGTGAAATAGTCCCTTCTAGGTGGGACTCATTCGCCATTAATGGCGAATGAGTCCCATTGGAGCCACTTTTGGGGTTTTAAGTGGGAAAAATTAGGTTTTAAGTTTAATTTTTCTCCATGTCGGCCTTAGGGATCCAATTAACATGCAAATAAGGAGAATTTCCTATAAAAGAACCTCTCTAAACTAATTTTTCCATTCACTAACCCAATTCACATCCATTATTCATTATTCATCCACCAATCTTCCACTTCAAGTCAAGCAACCTAGGGTTTCATGATTACAAGTTATTAAGAAAGCTTATAAGGACATTCAAGGGCTGAATCTTCATGTTGTGCCACATAATTTAAAGATATATCAACATGGAAAGGTAATCTATTCCATTATTGCACGTTTCATTCCATTCTTTCATCATTTTGGTTTAATTACCTAAAAGGGGTTTGACCAAGGCAAACCCCCATGCCCTAACATTCAACTTTTCTCTCTCTTGCCTTGTGTGTTTGCAGATCTAGGACTCTTGGAAGCTTGGAAATCATTGAAGATCAAGTTGCAAGGTTTCTCAAGTATTCTTCTCATTCAACAAGTCAAAATATCACTAAAATCTCATTTTCAGACCCGTAAATTAGAGTTTCAGAAGCAGACACCTGTAGGGCATCAATGTGTAGATCGAAAGCTTCAGAATCCACCTTTGAAAATCTAGAAATTCAAAAGTGGACTCATTTTCCATGGGTGGCGAATGAGTCCCACCCCAAGGTCAATTTTTGGATTTTTACATTTTTAGATACCCTTTTGTCAAAAACGGGCTCCGGTATAGTTTGGCAGAACTGGGACTGATTCACCCAAAATGGCGAATGAGTCCCCCTAGGCCTTAAAATCATCATTAACAGTGTTTTAAAAGTAATTTCTAGTCTCCTTCAAGGTTATAGGTGCACACTTTCAGTCGGATTCATTTATGTTACATTTTTCCATTCATTTGTAGGTGATTTTGCAATACACAATGTGTTTTCAAGAAAATTGTTCTCCTTTAGTTTCCATTCATTAGTCAATGAATCTTATTTAGTTTCTTGTTCTCAAACATTGAATTTAGGAAAATTTCATCCTTTTTCCATCCATATCACACTAATCTTTGAATGTGAACAGAAGCATTTTGGACCCGTCTTTCTCCTTTTAGGTGAAAAACCATAGGAGAGCTAGAAAGCAAGTGGGTGCCAAAAGTCCATGTTTCATTTTGGTGAACCTGCTTTTAGAATACTTCTCTTTTCTGATTTGGAGTATTTCATCATAGATGTAGCTTGCATTGATCTTGCATTAGGATTTTCTTGGATTCATTTGCATGATAGGTTTCGAATTTTGCATTCATAAAAAGTGCATTTAGGTTGCATTGTCGACATCTAAATTAATTTACATTTTCTAAAATTCTATCTTTTTCATTTAGGTCTGCATCATAGCACTTAGAAACCATAAAAATCCATCACAAAATTCTAAAAATTCTTAAAAAAAAGTCCATACTGGGAATCATTCGCCACCTTGGGCGTATCAGTCCCTTCTGACCCCTAAGACAACATTTTACAGAACTCAGAACTCTATTTTTCAACTTTTGTTTGGTGCCTTAACCTATCTATATCAGTTAGTTTCATTTCTGTAACATGCATTTTGTTAAATCTAGCTTCAATTAGCTCATTTCATGCATTCTTTAATTTCACTTTTGCATTCACAACATTTCATTTTCAGATTGTTGCATTGTGTAAATAGAAAATTAGTTTACTTAAAAACTAAACATTGCATTTCTTTTTAAGTCCTTGCATTGTAATTTCCTTCCTTTTTCATCATAGCATGCTTTCTTTCAAAAGATGTGGCTTTGATTTCACTAATAGTGGATTGTATAAGTGCAACATTCCCTCTTATGAGTTCAATTTTGATTACCACAATGAGGACTTTAAGACACCTGATCAAACCATTGGTACAATCCTTAATCTTACATTTCCCATTGGTGTGGATGGTAGTGTAGACAATCAAAACAATCATACTTGTCCTTCTCCCAATACTTCTCCTATTCGTGACAAAGGTATCTTGGTACAAGAAGTCACAAGCCTTGAGGGTCTTGATTGTCCATCTCCTTATTCCCCTTTGGATGATGTTAGACAACAAGAACATGAAATCATAGACACATTGCTAAATATCACCTTACCAAATATCCATGGTCATGACAATCAAAATTATTCATCTCCTAATATCCCTCCTCGATGTAAAGAGGATAGGTTGGTGTTAGAAGACATCCCTATTAAGAATCATGACACCCTTGATCCTCCCTTCCCTAATGCTCCTCCCATTTGGGAAAATCTATTTGACAATCATAATGGTTCTTCTCTTGATGCCTCTCCCACTTGTGATGAAGCTACCTTGCAAAACTCAAACTTGGATGAACATATTACAAGCTCTCCTAGTATGGTAGACAATATGGAACAAGAGAATGTGACCTTAGAAACAATCAACAATCAAATACAATCTTCCCCTAATCCCCCCACTATCAATAATCAGACACATTCAACCATTAATAACTCCCTTAGTTGCGATGAAGTTATTTTGGATGAACCAAACCTTAATTGTCATGAACATGTGGTTTGTTGTTCTCCTAAGAACTCTCCTTCTAGGGAGGATATTATGACCCAAGACAAAGATAATATCCCCTTCAAAGATAATGAAAAATATCACTTGTTATGGGATTTTCACAATATTCAACCTCACTACACCCTTTACCCACCCTCACATAAACTTCATCCTTCCAATAAACCTTGCTACACACTTTACCCACCTTCGCATCCACTTCATCCCTCCAATAAACCTCACTACACCCTCCGCCCACCACAAACTAATGTGTCGCAGCAACCAAGTTATAATACCATTGCTCATACATATAACACTCGAAATAATCCGCAACCGCCGCAACCAATCCCACCCTCCTTACCTTTACCCAATCCACCTAGTACTCCTCATTACATCCCACACACAAGGGAGTATGATCTTGTTGAACAATTAAAGAATACTCCTGCAAATATTTCCCTTTGGGATTTACTTCAAAACATCAAATTATCACAACATTCTTCAAACAACCTTAAAACAACTCACAGTTCCTCTTGGTACCACTTTGAATGATGTGGCAGCTCTCATCCAAAAACTGAATCTTGACATTACTTTCCATCAACATGAGCTCCCTCCTTTGGAGTTGCGTAAACAACATGATGCGTTTATGATAATTGCTCGATTCAATCACATAGGTATCAAATGCACTATCATAGATAATGGTTTTTCCCTTAATGTGTGTAGTGTGAGTCTCCTTGATTGATTACATGTTGACAGGTCATAAATAATACTCGATTATGTCTCTATTTTCAGATTTGATAATACAACAAAGCAACCAATTGGTGTATTCACTTTTCCTATTACAGTTGGGGCAGTTACTTTGCAAAATCCTATTCATGTCATGCCTTATGATCTTTCATACAAACTTCTTTTAGGCAGACCATGGATTCATGAGATGAATGTAGTGCCTTCAACCCTTCATTGCATAATGAAATATGTCTATAACAATAACATTTATCAAGTTGAAGTAGATCCCGAGCCTGAAAGTTGCTTGCAGCTTGAAAAAGGAGCTACAAGTCCTCTGAAAACATTGATTCCAACATCCAACATAGATCCTCTTGAAATTGAACACAACAATGAGGGATTTCCATCTGAATTATTTGGTGACGATTGGGGATCCGTATACTTCACACCATCATTTATGGGTGAATACATAGTCAGACAAAAGAAAGGTGAGACACAAGGATAACCAACCATCATGTCAACACAAAATTTAGACAACCTTTCGAAAGCATCCTCCTCAACCACTTTAGACAAAGAAGCAAACTACACAACAAACCTTTGATGAACACAATAATGAACAACTCCCCAATTCCAAATCCATGAAACAACTTTATGGAAAAGGGTATGAACTCATTAAACAACAAGGATATCATGGAAAAGGATGTGGTGCTCGAGAACAAGGTATCCAAAACCCTATAGAGCTTAACACACAAAAAATGACTCATGGTCTTGGCTATTTTCGTATGATCAAGATCACCAAAACCTCACTCAACATCAAAAACCCCACACAACACACTCCTAAATCATCCTTAGTAACTATTGGTCTTGAAAATAATCCTTTACCAAACATACAACACACACCTACACCTACACCTTCGCTTAATGACAATGTCATCTCGCAAACCGATCATGATTTGAATTCGTCAGATTTTGTATCCTCCTATAATGGGAAGAATAACATCTCGCAATCTAGAGAAAATTGTGTAAGTATGGCATCCAATACTAAGGAAGACGTATCCTTGAAACAAACCACAAGTCCACGTTCTCCTCTTGATCAAGAAGGTATCTTGTCGAGAATCCTCCAAGATCACTTGATCACCCTCCCTCTAAGAACTTGAAATAAATTTCATGAAAAGAATTCATTTTGTGCATATCATTGAGTTCATGGTCATTCCACTAATGAATGTAATTCCTTGAGTCATAAAATACAACATTTTTAGGAGTTTGGAATGCTTCCCTATGTAGGGGGCATCTAATTCCTCTAATTGCTCTTGATTTTCACTCTAGCATGCATCAATCATTTTGGATCACCTTTTTCTTTCACTCAGTGGGGGCAAGGGGTTTAGCAAGTCTTGTCTGCATATGTCACTTGTGGTTGCCTCCTTTGGCTAGTCGTTAACCTTTCATCAATACATAAGAGAAAACTTGGGATGTGGATGACATCCCTTAAGTTGGCTCGCATATGACATACTTCTCTCTCTCATTACATAGCTTATCGAACACATATGAATTGGCATAGGGCTTTCCGAGTAAGCTCTCATGTCTTCTTCTTTCTCTTCTACTTTAAAGAAATTTCTCGTAGAACTGGTGCTTGCAACTACTTTAAAGTGGGGGTCATACATCACCACTCACATTTCATTGTGTGATTTTTTTTCTTGCGATTCCCTCGCTTGGAGGCATTAGGAACAATGTTGTCTAGGATGAGATCTTGTACTTACCTCTCTTGGAGACATTGAGCATGATGTTCCGTAAGATGAGACCTTGCACGAACAAAGAAAAATCCCTTTGAACAATCTTTATATTATTCTGCATTAACATTGTCTATGAGTGTCTTGCATACAAAGTTTTGCTTACCTCATGGAGCTCAAAAATCATTTTTCTTTATGGCACCTTGTTAAAGTTATCAGTAGGTATAACTTTAATATGGTTGAGTGGGAAGCCCACCTAGCAGCATGAATTTTCCCCATAGCCACCTTTATGTTTTTGAGTGCATACCAACTAGTGTATGTATATTACCTTTTTGGATTTCTCACCCCATGGACAACTAGTTCTGTGGCCCTAGAGTGAGTGCATCTTTTTCACCTCGTCTTTCTTTCCATCTTGCCTTTGCATGATTTTGTATCTTGGGGGCTTGACCTACATATGGATCTCTGTTGAATGTCTACTTTAGTGTGATTTTGAAGCAAGTTCATACTCTCACTAAAGTGGGGGCTAAATGTGCCATAGAATAAAAAGACCCTTTTCTTGGCATGGGATTAATTCATGATAAAATTCATTTAATGAGGTCTTAATATAGTGTTGTGAGGTATTTTATGCATCTACACTAGGTCTTGGACACTTACAAATCAAAAAACAGGCTTTTAACGACATCTTGTGAAGGTGTTATAAAGTGTTGTAAGATACTTTCACACTTTTCTAGACTTAATGAACCCATCTTCCTCTAATCCAACATTATAAAATGTGTTTAATAACATTATTACATCAATCTAGAAGGTTCTTGAACTAAATTTAATGATAAACTAATGTTGTAATGTGTCTTGCACATTCACATTGGTTCTTGCACATTCCTAGGCTATGTGGACCTCATTTTAGTGTTGTAAAGTGTATTTAATTATACTTTCACATTGAATTTTGTGTCCCAAGCCCTAATTGACTTTTATATCATAATTAATAGGCCCCTATTAATCCATATTGTGCATCATGAGGCATAATTTGATCAAATAATTGACATAGTCATCATATAAGCCTAATTTTCTTACTTCTCGACATTCCAGCTAGCAAAAATGGCTCCTGTGGGACTCATTCGCCATTAGTGGTGAATGAGACCCATTTGAGCCATTTTTGAGGTTTTGAGCGGGAAAAATTAGGTTTTAAGTTTAATTTTTCTCCATGTC
>VDFB02072274.1:53147761-53190060 GCA_007258455.2 Sequoia sempervirens
TAAGGAAAAATAATGGGGAAATTAGACTTTGCGTTGATTTCAAAAATTTAAACAGATCATCAGAAAAGGACAACTATCCCGTCCCTTCACTAGATGAAGTACATCAAGTGGTTAACGGTTCTCAGATGATGTCCTTTCTGGATGGTTATTCAGGGTACAACCAGGTAATGGTTCAGTATGAGGACAGACACAAGACTACTTTCACAACTAAATGGGTTACCTTTGCTTATAGGAGGATGCCTTTTGGTCTCATTAATGCAGGAGCTACATTTCAAAGGGCCATGGATATTGCCTTCAAAGATATCATAGGTAAGTGCATTATTATTTATATGGACGATCTAACTGTCTTCTCCAAAAATAGAGGCGACCACATCTCTGACTTACGCAAAGTGTTTCAAAGGTGCAGGGAATTTGGCATATCCCTGAATCCTAAAAAATGCATTTTTGGAGTGACAGAAGGGAAGTTGTTGGGACACATCATATCTGAAAAGGGAATTGCTATTAACCCAGAAAGAGTGGAGGCCATACTGAAGATTCAGCCACCTACTAGCAAAAAGGAGATGAAGTCTTTCTTTGGCAAGATTAACTTCGTTAGGAAGTTTATAACTGGATTTGCTGAAATTGTTAAACCGTTGAATGCAATGTTGAAGCAGGATGCTAAAGTTGAATGGACTGTAGAAGCAAAGGAGGCATTTGTAGAAAATCAAAAGAGCCATTGTTGATGCTCCAGTATTGGTGAGTCCTAATTACAGTAAGCCCTTTTACATCTATTCATTTGCCTCAAACCATTCATGTGTGGGAATGTTGACTCAGAAGTCTAATGAGGGAAATGAGCATCCTATTGCTTTTATGAGTGCGCCATTAAAAGATGCTGAGTTGAAATATCCGAGTGTAGAAAAGCAGGCATATGCCCTGGTTAGAGCAGTGAAGAAATTCAGACATTATATCCTCAAGAATAAGGTTTATGCAATTGTCTCAGATCCTGCAGTTAAGTTACTGTTGATGCAGAATGAGTTGGGTGAGTGTAGAGCAAAGTGGGTGACAATGCTACAAGAATATGACATTGAGATCCAACCCATGAAGTTGGTAAGAGGGCAGGGACTTACTCAGACTATGGTTGAAATGGGGCATGAATTGACTGTTCAGAATTATAATCTTGAGGAGGTTTCCCCAAGCGGCTAGTATGATGACATAGTTTATTACTTACTGAACCAGCGATCTCCAGGCCATCTTAATGTTGTTCAGAGGAGTGCTCTATAGCTGAAGAATGATAGTTTTATGCTAAAGGGAGCTGTTCTATACAAAAAAAATCATGAAGGCATTTATTTGAGGTGTCTCGGTAAACAAGAAGCTGAAAGGGTGATGAACGAATTTCATGAAAAGTATGGCACTGGCCATGGTTCTGCTATTGCCACAACAAATCAGATCTTGAGGGCTAGGTATTATTGGCCCACATTGTTCAAAAATGTTCACCATCATGTCGAGACCTGTCACACTTGCCAGACTACAGCAACGAGGGAAAGGTATGCGGCACTCCCACTTCAATCGGTTACTGAGGTAAGGCCTTTTGCTCAGTGGGGTATGGACTTCGTAGGCCCTATCAACCCACCATCTTCTGCGGGACACAGGTATATTCTAACCATTACTGATTATTTCACAAGATGGACTGAGGCTTTTGCTTGCAGGAAATGTACATCTGAGGTAGTGATTGATTTTCTAGAGTCTGCTATTATTAATCAATTTGGATGTCCTATTTCTATTGTCTGTGATAATGGTCCTGCTTTCACATCTTTAAAATTTTCAAACTGGGCTTTTGATCATGGCATTATTATAAAGTTTGTGTCTAATTACTACCCCTAGGGTAATGGCCTAGTAGAATCCTCCAATAAGAACTTATTGACTGTTATCCGTAAGCTACTGGAGAGGAACCCAAAAGACTGGCACACCCAGCTTCAGTTTGCCCTCTGGGCAGATCGTACAAGGCTTAAGTCATCCATCTGAACATCTCCTTATCACTTAGTATATGGTCTACAGCCAGTATTCCCTATTCAACTCAAGATCCCAACCTTGCAATTTATTAATGAGTTTTACGATGAGGGGGATAGAAGGGAAGCTAGGCTGACGGAGCTACTTAACCTTGAAGAAAAAAGAGACGATGCCCCTAAGAACTTTGCCAAACATCAGGGGGTAGTTAAGAGGTGGTTTGACAGAAGGGCTAAAGTCAAAGCCTTTCGGATTTCTGACCTTGTCCTGTACTGGGATAAACCTCATGATCGAAAAGGGGACCATGGGAAGTTTGATAAATTGTGGCTCGGTCCCTATCAGATTGCTAAAATACTTGGAAATAATGCCTTCCGTTTGAAGACTCTTATGAGGGAAGATATTCCACTGCCTGTTAATGGGCAGTATTTGAAACATTATTTCCAATCCTGAGTTGTTTTCAGCTCTCTACTTTGTATATAGTTAGTTTAGGTTGCTTTCTGCTGTTTTGTTTTGGTAGGGTAGGTTTCCCTTCGGTTTTTCTTGTTTTGCTTCGGTTAGAGTAGGTTTTCTTTGGCCTATTTTGCTTTGGTTTGTGTTGCTCTTGCTCTTGGTTCCTACTCTTTTTGGGATCTCCTATTGCATTTGTATGACAGTGGTGACAAGGTAGGTGTGGTGTTCTTAATATCTCCTTTACAAACTTTAATTATCTTTTCAGAATATCATGGTATGAATTCTCTACCCAATGTCACTTATCCTTGTGTTGAAGGCGAAGAGTCCTCTAGTCAGATTGAATATGAATACATTAGGGTCTCACATTTT
Source organism: Sequoia sempervirens (assembly GCA_007258455.2). Classification (NCBI taxonomy): domain Eukaryota; kingdom Viridiplantae; phylum Streptophyta; class Pinopsida; order Cupressales; family Cupressaceae; genus Sequoia; species Sequoia sempervirens. Next base: position 53,150,564 of record VDFB02072274.1, read on the forward strand.
TGAATATTAAAGATACCTGAAGTTGCAGAAGGTCCTTATGAAGTTTGCACAGGTGAAGAATCCTTTTTCTGCTCTAGTGCCACTGTGGTTCTCATCCTTGAGTGTGAACTTCATTGTTCACAGGTTGAAGTAAAAAAAAAGAGATCAAAAAAGGAAAGAGACACTATTGAAAATTAAAAGACTGAATTCAAACTCATCAGGGGGATCTGAATATCTCTACCGGGGCTATGAACGCCTGGCTGGTAGTAGAGCTATGTTCAGGAGAATCACAGCGATAACCTTGTCAGGGCTATGGACGCTTGACTGGTAGCGAGGCTCTATCCAAGTTGTTTTTAGAGTATGAATCTTTATGTAGCTTGTTCAGACCAAGTCTAGTTTCTTTTGTAGCTAAGGGGGATAATGAATGCATGTGCACACACTTTGACCCTAGTGTAGGAAAAGTTTTGATGACTTGTGGGTTCTATGGTTTAACTGTAGGTAGTGACCAGATGGATGAGTTGAAACCATCAGTTCTAGGTTCTTTATTTTAGTTTGTCATCAAAATGCTCTGGAGCATTTCCCCAGTGGAGTCGCCATATGTTGTGATGTTTTGCACACACGACCCACTTGGAGTAGGGACCCTCTGATTTCTAATTCGTGATGTCTCTTTGGCCTTTGGTTTTATTGGATTTGTCCTTTTGAGGTCTTGGGATGTTGGTCTTACTTATCTCGGTCTTACCTTGAAGATTAAACCAATGGAACTTGTGTTTTACTGAAGTCCGGGTTTCTGGTCAAATCTAGGATTTTCTGGCTCACGCGGATTTTCCTGGATTCCTTCGGAGTTCCGGGGGTGTGCCATCCGTGAAATTCATGCCCATTGTGATAATCCGATTGACTCGGATTTTCCCGAAATTTCATTTTGACCTCGAGTTTCTAGATTTTCTCAATGCGTCTTGTCAGCCATTAATGCTTAAGGTACCTCTTTTCTGGCACAAGTGTGGGAAAATTTAAGGTCTTTTGGCGCTCTTCCGGATTTCATTATTCATTTTCTATTTGCTATTGCGCTTGCGTTTGTTCATTCTTGAGCTCTAGTTGTTGGATTTGATCTGCGCGCGTGTGATTCCTTGGGCGTTCATGTTGATTTGTCGCCGCTAAGGCACCCTGGTTTGCAGTGATTTCCTTGGGCTCAGGGTTCAATCGGCTTTGATCCATGGTAAGACATCACTGACCTCTCACCTTATTTTACGCTTTATGGTTGAATCTTTAAAGATCATTGATGATTATACGGGTTGGCCCTTGCTCGTTTTTCTGTGATTTCATATTTATCGAGTTAGGGTTTGGTTCACCTCTTCATGAGTTTTCAATGCCTACATTGCGCGTCCCTTCATTTTGTCGATTGAATTTTGGGTGTACAGGTGTTCCTGGGCGTTCTTTTGAGGTCGCGCCTTGTTTGTGCGTAATCTAGTTTAATTTGTGAAGGTAGGGTTTCATTATGTCCACTCAGGGTTGTTAAGTTTGGTGGAGTCATTGTGATCCTCGTGCCCTGCGTCTAGCTCAACCTTGTTCGTAACATCTGAGACCCTGGTGTGCCCTAGTTTTCTCATTTCGAGGGATAATGTTTGAGAATTTCGAGCTTGCCCTAGCTTTCATGGCGGAAGTCTGGTTGTCGAATTTAGGGCATCATTATTTCATCTTGGGGATCAACAATTTGAGAATCTTGGGAGTTTAAATTCAACTATGATCTAAATTTGGCTTATTGGGGTTGATTTCATGTCCATTAGATCCGGATAGGAGGATTTGTATGATCACTCCATGAATTGTCTGTGCGTAAAATGGTCATCGGGTTTCTGAGGTGTCCGCAGAATTTTTGCGCATCTGGATTTTCCCCGATTTTTCCATTTTCCCGAACAGTGGAGAATTCTCAGAATTTCAAGTTGTCCGCGGAAATCTGTCCCATCCGGATTTTTTCGGTTTTCTGTCTAGTTTCACTTGGGTTTGGTTTTCGAGATTGAATTAAGGAATTAAATGTTGGATGATGATTTCTTGTTGCTTAGTAGATGAATCTTATGATAATCATGCATCTCTTTTCCCCGTATTAATGATTTATGTGATGAAATGATGTTTTGGCTATGGGACTCCGTTTGGGTCAGATTTCTCTGAAATTTCGCCCCGACTGGATTTTCCCGGATTACTTCATTGTCTTGGATTTTCCTGTTGATGTTCAATGATTTATTTTAAGTGATTTCTTGGGATTTTGAGACTAACCTTTTGAATGAAATATGGATGAAAATTGGATTTTCATGAGGCTCTTTTATGAATGCAAGCTAAATCGAGTAAGGAAGCAGCAGGGAAGTCCAAAGGAGATACAGAAGGATCTTCGATTATGGATACGGAAAGGATAAAGCTGGATATGAAGAGCTAGTTGTCAGATAGTAAGTTGATCTCAATTTGGTCAGAGGTCTCTGATACAAATGTTGGAGCTTGGAGGTATGAGTAGTTCAAAAGAAGGGTGGCTCAGAAGGATCTATCAGTTTTGACAAAGGGGATGGTGAAATTTGGACTGGCTCATGTGGCAGGGTTTCCTCCTGCAGTTCAATGCTATGAACTAATATTGGAATGTGCCTGGCACTATGAATTTGGTACGCAGAGGATCATTAGTCCTTATGGGAGAGTGTTGGAAAATCTTAATCCGGTCTCCATTGCCTAAGCATTTGACATGCAAGACTTACCATCTGTGAGTGCCTTGGACATCGACTTGGCTAGGACTTACTATGATGATGAACCTGTCAAAGCTCAGCAGATGATCAACTCTTGGCTGGAGAAGCCAAAATCTCATTTCTCTAAGTTGCAACTTTCGACAAGATATATATGATGCAATCACACTTTTGAGCAGGGTGGCAGGCTTGAAAAGTGCCGGGACATTGGAGAACTGGATGGTGCATGTTATTAACAAGATTGAGCAAGGTTTAAATTACCACTGGGCAAGGATTATCAGTACAGTAATTGACAAGCAAATCAGAGATGTGTTGGAGTCAAAGAAGTTCACCATGACATCTTATGTGGTATATATTCTTGCCAGATTTTATCCATACAGGGGATTGAGTCCAAATGGAACATTAGGGCAGGATGTCATCTATGAGGTGTACCCTGAGTTGCACCTAGGGAGTTTGAATTATCAAAGAGTGAATGATGCATTCACTATGCATATTACTAGGTTGGTTCAAAATGCAGAAGAGGTGAGAATTTCTAATGGAGCCAAGGAATTAATTAAAAGATATGGAGCCTGGTTTATACAATTCCCTACCTTCTCCTATATCAGAATCGATGGATGCCCGACTGCTCCATACAAATTGCCAAGATATCCTACTGACCACATTGTACTCTTAGAGGTTAACAGGCAGATATGTGATTTTGATGCTGTTGTTAAAAATGAGAAACATAAGATAGGATTTGGTGGAGATTTTCCCTTGAGAATTGGTACAGGCGAGGTCTGCCCTTCAATCAATTCGGCTCATGCATCAGGAGAAGATTTGAGTACTTTTGGTTTCTCTTTCCATTCTAAGAGGGCAGGTTTTGACATCACTGGTGAAGCACAGAAGAGGGCTAATAAGGATTATCATCACAAGGATGATCTAGAGGACTACTGGGCAAACCACAAGGATGAATTTGAGGTGAGAAAGAAAAGGTATTCTAGGCTTCCAATTGATGTAATCAGGATGTACAATGTCAAGTTGATTCCTGATCAGCTGGAGGATGATGGGAATATAGTCCAGGATCATGCATACAAACCAGTCAAGGACAGAACAATTGGAGATGTTAACTGATTAGAAAGTGAAATAACTGAGTTGTAGGACCTGATGGCTCCAATTATGAAATCTACCAAGTCATGGCTAAAACATAAAGTATGGGAATTGGAAAGTGAGAAGGTACCTTGCACCTTTAATTTGATGGGAAATCTGAATGCTCTTTCTACCTCAGAGGAATCAGGTGAGGATGATTCTAAAGGAAAAACCAAGGTAAACTCACCTTTTAAGATTAAAATTAGAGGCCCTAAGGAGGGTGAACCTGAACAGAAAAGAAAACCCAAAGGAAAGAAGAGGAGTCATACTTTGAAAATAGGTAAGTCTACAGAAGAAGAAGAACTTGAGAAGGCAGAAAAGGAAGACACTCCTCTAGAGCCAAAAAGGACAAGGATAACCAGGGCCTCTAAGAAGAAGGATCAGGAAAATTCTAAGGATAAGGCAGACCCTCCTGTGGTTGATGTGGAGAGCTCAGGAGAGAAGCCCCGGGTTTATTCAAGAAGGTCAAGGACTCCATCTCCCAAGGAGGTTATGCAAAAGGCGGATCCCCTTCCAATGGAATCCACTGTGGAACAACAGAAAGGTACCTCTCCTTCATTGGGCATACTTGAGTAGATGATTCATGAAGAGCATGAGACTAGTGAGGAGATGGAACCATTTAAGGATGGGGAACTTCATAGTGCAGCTATTGAGTTTGAGATAGGAGATGTGGAAATGCATCATTCTCCGTTGGTACAATATGAGAATTCTCCTGCAAGTAGTAAAAATAGTAGATCTCCTGAGAAGGAGGATGTTCCTGTTAAGACTCCATCACCCCAGCATGAAGAGGAGCCGGAAGTGGGAAAAAAAAGTGATCAATCTCTGGAAAAGAATGAGACGATAGATCAGCATAAAGAGGTTAAGGAAGATGAAACCCAGGTGGATCCTGCTGTTCTGGATTGGCTAGACAAGGAAATCAAAAGGAAGCAGGTCATTGTTGAGGACACTCCTCTCAACTGGGATGAAATGTTAGCCAAGATTGGAAAGGGTAAAAGGAAGAAGATGGCCAAGGTGGTTTCCAAGATCGAAAGGGATGAAGTTAGTAATAGAGTTATTCACATTGCCACCCCTGCTGCAGGTATAAATAGAGATGAGGTCACTGGGAAGGATTATGATGTACAGACCATCAATCTTGGACCCACTTCTATGGAGAAAGATATTGAGGAGTATGAAGGATCCAGTGCAGTGATCATTGGGAGATTGAGGAAGGAGACACAGTCTAAACATGAACTAAAGAAAGAAAATGAAAGGCTTAGGAAATGTCTGGAAGATTTGATGAAGCCTCTACAATCTTTTCACCCATCCTCTTCTGCTGCTGCTGGTTTCTTACCGAAGGAGACTATTTATGAGTTAGAAAAGATGAAAGCTTCCACTCAGGCTACAATGAATTGGTTGCAAGAAGTACAAGCTAAGGGAGATGATCCAATAAAAGAGATCCTTTCAACTGGAAAGGATGCAATGAGGGCTAAGGATTGGCTGGATGATGTTCTATCTCAGGACAAGGACACTGATCTCTTACTGCTAAAAACCAAGACAATCATGGAGTATAGTAAGAATAGGTTGGTGGTTGATGGAATTCTCTCTTCATCTAGGGTTAATGAGCCTTGGGAGTGGTTTGAAGCCCTGCAAATCTGGCAGAAGGTCATCAAGAAGATCTACAAACAAAAGAAGAAAATTGATGGTAATTTAACTAGTGCTTATGATGGATGCATAACCTTTTTTGAGATAATGACTAGCAGGAGGAAGATCACCCCTAAGTACTTGAGTTTCGAACAATTTAAGAAATGGTGGCATGATGTCTATGCCCCTGATATTGAAGATTCTATGACAGGGCACCAACTAGTTGATGCGGCTACTTATCTTGCTGTGATGGATAAGTACCTTGCATATAAGGGTGATTGGGATAAAACAGTTAAGTAATTAGGGGAAGAGATTGACTCAATCGAATGTCGGCTCAAAATCCTACCCTTGCCACCTATTGCTGAGTTGGATAGGGTACTCTTGAAAGTTCATGAATTAATGGATCAAAACAAGTATAAGGGAGGCGGAAGTTAATACCATGCCACTTCATGATTTGTGCTTCCCTATTATTATAGGGCATGTATTAATCTGAGTTGCATTGAGGAATGTGTTGTGGCTGACCTTGATGATGTACCGACATTTAATGTGTGCCTTATTTTGAATTTCCTAAGGCTGACTTGTTTTGGCTATTTTTATTTTGTAAATGTCTGGCTGGGCCGACATGTTTTGGGTCTTCTTGAAATTGGCGTTCTTGCCTCATTTGTAAGAGTCAGATATAGATAATAGAAATTAGACAAGCTAGATTGAAGAGAAGAGCTAGAGCATTTTGTAATAGAAGTAGTAGTTAGTTCTCTTGAGCAAGTGTTGTAACACAGAACAGTGGAATTGTTGCTACATATTGGTGACCTAATACAATTGAAAGCATTGTGGTTTCTCTGGTGAATTCTTTTGTGTTAGTTTATCTTGCATGGTTCTTGTTGTTCCATCTTTTGAAATTGCTTAAAGATATTGGACTAATGTTAGATTCAGAATTAGATTAGTTTGGTGAATAATTTTTATGATTTCATGCTTGGAATGTTTGTAGCAATCTTTGGTCTATACTCCCAGTAACTATCTGATTGTAGTAGGCTGGTAAAGTCAACCTGGACCATACATTTATTTATGCTTAGTTCAAGTGTGGATGAATGTCTATGATTTGAAAATCTATAAGCCTTAGAAGATTGCACCTTTCTTGTGATATTGCATTGTGGGTTAAGCAGGAATTGGTTATTTGAGATTGGTCTGTTCTGAGTATTTGTCATTTACATTGTTCATCTTAGAAATAGTTTAAATTTCGTTATATTTCTTGCACCCTCATCTTTTTCCGTTTCTTTATTCTCTAGTTAGATTTAGGATTCAAAATCATCATATTGCAAGATTTGATAAATTGGAAAGATACAGTTTGCTTGTAGTAAGGTCCGATTATGATTACCAGCATTTTCACATATTATCTGAGTTGTTTATGCATTGTCATGACCTGACACCCGAGAGACCTTGGGGTGATTTTAGCACTTGTTTTTGAGAATTCACCTTTCAAGAGAGATAGAATACTATTTTCTGTCTGAGTTGTTGTTGTGCAGAAAACACCATCAACAGGCCTTACCATCATAGATTCACTAGAGTTTGTGTTGTCATTGACATCTCAAAACTGGTGCACTATTCTATTGCAATTCATTCTTCCCATGAAACTTGGTCCCAATTTTTAAACTTTGAAGGTCTTCCCTTCAGATGGTTTCACTACAACTTGATCGGTCACAAGATTGTTGGGTCCTCTTCTCCTCGACAATCTGTTTCATGGAAATTTAATCTAAAAAAATGGGTCAAGAAATCAGGCACCCCATATGAGGATTTTATTTAGCGCAACCAAGGTAAATTTACCCCCCTTATGACTCCCAATCATGTTCCTCTAGTTCTTGTTGTTGTTTCCCATCTGAAAGAGTCTCCCCCTTCACCCTTGGGGGAGCCCTCCACCACTTTGGTTCCTACTCCCATAGAGGATCACCTGGAGAATGATTTTGATCCTAAGGGATCTTACCCTTTTATGGAGGACTTGGATGAGGATTATATAGATTTCATTGATGAGTTGGTTGTTCCAATAAAAAAATGTACAATATCCCAAATGACCTATGCCAACTCTAAACCAGACTTACCAAAAAAGGGAAAAATGGGCACGAATTTGAAGCTGAGAAACTCTTTATTGAAAGTCATGAAGCAATTAAGGATGGTACCTAGTGGATGACAGATGCCCTCCTCACTAGGAGCAAGATGAAGGGGTTAGCAAATAAGGCTAATTGAGCGACCCTTGATGGCTGGATAGTTTTGTTTGGTTTCCAACAACTTTGATTCTGTTTGGTATTTGTGCCATCTTGGTTTCTTGTTCTCTATGTAGGATTTCTATCAAATCTTGTATTCTTAGTGCTCCCCATGCATGGGTCTAAAGCGTTCCTTCTTCTTATGTGTTTTTTCTATATCGGGAGTGGCCCTTAATCCCACAGCTTACCTAATATGCATATATATATAATGTGATTTAAATGTGAAATAGTGAATTGGACTAAATGTTAATGTAGATTTTGGGAAATTGAGGATTTAATGTGATTAATTAGAAAAGAAATATATATTTTTTATTGGAAAAAGAAAAGGGGTTAAGAAGAAAAAGGGTTTCTATTTTCATTTTATGTGGTTAAACTAGAGAAATTTTGGATAGAAAAAAACCCTCTTTCCTCCAAATTATGGTTTTTGTTTTTGGGTGAGAAATAGGAGGCCAAATTGAGTGGGAATTGTTACATCTGGATAGGAATGGGGAGGAGATCATGCTCATGTTTGGAATCGTGCATTTGCGGGGTATGTTCAAGGTTTTGCTTGTTTCAAATTTTGGTTGAAAATGAGGTAAGTTTTCCATATCTTCTCAAATGGTTATCATTTTTCATTCCAAAAGGTTGCAAATGCATTAGTGGGATGTTAGAACCTCCCAATGCATTTCGTTTCATATATTTTGATGGTAGAAAAATTATAATATGTAAATTTTGATAATTTTCTAAAATACATCATTATCATGCCCAAATTTTTGGGAAACTTGTAAAATGTGTATTTTATAGCTTAAGAGGGGTGTTGGGCATGATTTCCACCAAAGGGTATCCTTAGAATATTGATTCTAAAAATTTGAATTTTTGAAGAATTTTCATGGAGGTTTGGGAAATTTTTATGGTTTTTGCATTATGGAATTTTTGGAAAATTTGAAGTTTTTGCATGAAAAAGAATGAATTTTGATGTTTTGAATTGATGGAACTTAGTGAAGATTATTGAAATTAATGTCTTTAAGGTCGTATATGTCAAGGATATTGAGAAAATTGTAATAAAAAATAAGTTGCAAGTTGTCGGTGGTGCAGTGAAGTTCAACATGGTGGCTAGCTCAATATATTGATGATAAGAGGTTGTGGATTAAAGGGTTTGTTGACAAGTATATCTAGTGTATGCACATGAATTTTCAGAGGTTCACATAAAGATTTTATTGAGTTATGAGTATCTGTGTTCTGACAATTGTTTTGTTGCTTTAGTTGGTGTTCCTAAAAGAAGATAATGTGATTCTAGTAACTCAAGTTGTTGTGGATGCTTTTGTGGTGATTCATGATGCTTGTGGATTTTTCTAGATCATTCTATATCTATGTTTTTGGTCTGCATTGATCATTGTTCTCACAATTGGTGATTTTCTTCTGTGAGTTCATGTTTTTCATGATCATGGCCGACAAGGTGATTGTAGCGTGTTGCGGATCTTCGAGGCATAACTTTTGAAGGTGTTCCATATTTGAGGATGTTTTTTTGGGTCTGTTGATGGTGTTTTCTGCACAACAACAACTCATACAAGATACAAGTATCCTATCTCTCTTGAAAGATAGATCTCTATCAACAAGCCTCAAGAGATAACCCCAAGGTCTCTAATGTCAAGTCTTGACAATGCAAAACAACTCAATGATAAATGCGAAAATGTTGGTAATCACAAAGGGACCTTACAAATGAAAAATGCTGGAAGCATACTTTCATCAAATGCAACAATATGGTGATGCTTTTAATCCTAAAACTAACACAGATTCAAAATAAACAACAAAAGAGATAAGGGTTTTAGAGAGATTTCTAAGACTAAAACCTAAGATCAATCACAACAATGATGAATGTTGCAGATGGATAGATCCCCAATGAAACCAATCTTTGATTGATTAAGGACAAGCCTACAACTCCACATAAATGGTGCAATCTTCTAAGGAAACTAAAGATTTTCATACTATGAATATTCATTCACATACCCAATAATTGGCGCAATGTAAACAAGCATCCACAGTTGAACTTAACACAAAATAAGGCCCAAACTAACTTTACACAACAATTTACAATTAGCAAATTGCTAAAAGGATGGACTGAAGATCGATCAACATCATTAACATTTCACCATCATTGCAAAAGAACTAAAATCTAACATCTAACATTTGAAAATCAAGAACAAGAAACCATGAATTGTCAAAGTGTAACACAAAGCTTGCCAAATCAACAATCCAATTGCATTCACTTCTCCAACATTACATAACAATTTCTATTCTCTCTCCTCTCCTACAGCTACTGACTTCTCTAACTTAGCCAATTCTGGCTTTTTACAGCCTCATACTAGCTATTCTAACCTAGTCTAACCCTTTACAAATGAGAAGGCACTGGCCTTTTATATAAAATTACATTTTGAATCAATGGCCAGGATTTAATTCATCCAATGGCTACAATTGCACTTCTAGAAGCATCAAGATGTTACATTTAATTTGGGAGCTCATGGTACATCATCATCTAATTGCATAAAAATAGTTACATCATGGAACAATGAGAAAACAATATTATGTTAGCTTGTCATTAATGAAAAATCTGATTGGATGATGAAATCAGCTTCACATGTCTTACAGAAACTCCTTCCAGCTATAGACAGTTTGGGCACGGATTCTTATGCAGGCCCCACTTTTAATATTTGAATTGAACTTTTCCAGATTTCCCTTTTGGCACGAATCCATATGCAAGTCCCCCTTTTTATTTATTTAATCATGAAAAACATATATCATCATTAGTAGCTCACATGTTAAAAATTCAATCCAAATTAAACTTAAATAAAATTTGGCCCTAAAAAAAACTTACATTTTTTATGGAAACTTTCCATTTTCAGAAATTTTCCATTTTCAAAATTTTTTTATTTTCAAAATTTTTCCTCCATCTCAAGAATTTAATTTTCGGGGACATTTTAAAATTTCAAGAAAAAATTCCATTTTGGAAAGAAAAAATGCATTTCAGGAAAATTTCCATTTCGAGAAAAAATCATTTTGGAAAAAGAATCCATTTTGGAAAATTTCAGGGTTTTGAGGGATGCTTGGAAATTTCCAAAATGGAAATTTTGGGATTTTGACCCCTTCTCGGAAATCAAAATTTAGGGGATTTTCATCAGGGATGGAAATCCCCCATTTCCAAGCAGGCCCAAAATCCCCTAAACTCCATAACTTTTTTCCTAGAAGAAATTTTCAAAAACTTCAAAAAGTAACCCTGCCTAATTTTTCATCCTCTATCCAAGGGTACAAAAAATATTTACAAATGATGCTAAAAATTTCCATTTTCGGACAATTTCGGGATTTCCACCCCTTCGCAGAAATCATAATTTAGGGGATTTCCATTAGGGACAGAAATCCCCCATTTCCAAGCAAGGACGGAAATCCGCTAAACTCCATAACTTTTTTTCTAGAAGGAATTTTTTAAAAGTTCAAAAAGCAACTCGGCCTAATTTTTCATCCTCTATCCAAGGGTACAAAAAAATTTACATATGATGTTGAAAATTCACTTCAAAATCCCCATTTTCCAATTCCAAGGTAGGCGAATTTCCCCCAAAGCCTCAAAATATTGCCTCCATCAAACCCAATCTAGACTTAATCCCAAAATAGCCTCCTAAGAAGAGAAAAACCAAAAATTTGACCAAGCCAAGATGCAGAGATGCAAAAGAAAAAAGAGGGTCCCCGCCTTCGGTGGGGCATGTGTGCAAAAATTGCACAATAGGGTCCTTACTATGTTGTGGCTGACATTGTTTGGTTCACATTGATAATTGTTTATTGATTTGGGCCGACAGTTTGCACACATTTTATATTTTGTTGGGCTGACATATAGTTGATGTTATCTCTAGTTGCAGATATATATGATCGATTGTTTATACCATTTGAAAGTGGTGGTGAGCGATGTATGTCGTGTCCTAAGTGCAAATAATGTTCTAATATTTTGAAGGCAGAAGTAAAGTGTGAAGAAGAGTGAGTAGAAAAAAATGTTTATGTGCTTAACCAGAACTATAAGAAGGCATTAGAAGATGTAATCCGAATGTTATTGTAAGACAGTGAGTCTTCCTTTGGGTAGTAAGCCTTTTTATATTTGAGCAATGTGCCTGAATGCATGTGCATTCCCCATTTATAATACTTTTATACTTTTAATAGGGTATAATCTTGTGGATTGACCTCTACCGTGGTTTTTTCCCTAACAGGGTTTCCACATAAAAAAATATTGGTGTTATGTGTGTTTTTGATGTGGTGATGGTTTATGCTTTCATGTTTATTTATCAGATCTGATAATAAGTTTAATATGTATAATTTATGTGACAAATAATTCACCCCCCCTCTCAGTTGTTTTCCCTTGTGTTGCCAACAATTGGTATCAAAGTAGGTTCCTCATAAGAAGTTTAATAGCTTGAGGTTATCCGAGATGGTGATATATAAGAAGGATAGTCTGAGATTTGATGGAACTAATTACTCTCTATGGAAGACTCGAATGAAGTGTCATCTGAGATGCATTGGTGAACCTTACTGGACAATTACAAAGAATAGGTATATCATCCCATAGAATGGTCCTTCTACTATAGGTGAGATTAAAGAAGCCGAGTACAATATCAGGGCTAAGGAAGCATTGTTGAGTGCTTTGACTGATTCTAAGATGACAAATGTAATGGAGCTGACTTGACTGCTTATGAGATCTAGAAAAAGTTGGAAACTTTGTATGAAGGTGATACCCATGTGAATATTGCTAAGTTGCAAAGCCTAAAAGGGAAATATGAAATGTTGAGAATGGGTGAAGATGAGAACATCACTTCTTTTATGCAGAGAGTGAATGAACTTGTGTGTAGTATCAAATGTGTTGGTGGAACTTCGGAAGAATCAGAGATTGTTTCTAAAGTGCTTAGATCCTTTCCTGTTGCATACAAACACAAAGCTACTGTTATTGAGGAGATTTGGACTATGACAAATGTAACCAGAGACATGTTGATTGGTAAGCTTACTGTTTTTGAGTTAAGTGAGTTTGGTGAATCTCTTCCTAAGACAAAATTTGCATTCAGAGCTACTATCTCCAGAAAAGATAAGCAGAGATATGATTTGGGAGAAATTTCTTGAAAAATGTCCAAGTATGAGCAGGAAATGAGAGAGATTGGAGAAGAAGAGAGAAAATTGGATGAGCTTGAAGCACTTATTGTCAAGAGGGTAGCCAAAGGAGAAGGTAAGTATAAAGGAAAATTTCCTCTTAAATGTTTTTCTTGCAATAAGATAGGTAATTTTTCCTCAAGGTGTCTAGAAAGAGTTCCTAAGCCAAGACCTAACAAGCTTAGATTCCAAAGAAAGTGTTATTATGCTACTAATGAAGGTGTGACAAATGATGAATTTGATAAAGGGAATTTAAGTGAGGATGAATGGGTATTTATTGCTATCAAGGAAAATGATCCAGTACCTACTAAATCTGCTAGTTGCACAAATGTGGAGAAATCTCTAGCTACTAGAGTTGAAGAAAAAGATGAATGGGTGATTAACAGTGGATGCTCTCATCACATGACAGGTGATAAAAGTAAATTTGTGAGCTTGGAAAAGTATGATGGCGGTGTTGTAAGATTTGGTGATGACAAAGCTGGTGTAATCCATGGCAGAGGATCTATTTCTCTTGATGGTAAGCATAATACTATTGGTATTCTATATGTGGAAGGACAGATGGTTGACAAGGGATACAATCTTCAATTCAAGGATGGAAAGTGAAGAATATTAGGGAGTTTCAAAAATGTGATTGCATCTGGTACAAAAACAAAAGGTAATATCTTTCACCTAAATGCTACCAGTAAAAGTTATTTGATTGCTCAAGTTGATGAAAGTCGGTTGTGGCATAGGAGATTGTGTCATGTAAACTTTGACAATATTATCAAGATAAAGTTCTACTCAGGCAGTGAGAGATCTTCCTAAGTTAATAAAACCTACTAATGCTATATGGAAGGAATGTCAGTTAGGGAAGCAAACTAGAGTTTCATTTTGGAGCAAACAACATTGTTCAAATGAAGTGTTGGAGCTTGTCCATACTAACTTGTGTGGTCCTTCTAGAGTTAGAAGTTTATAAGGAGACAAGTATTTCATGTTACTTATTGATGATTATTCTATATTGATGTGGGTTACTTTCTTAAGGGAAAAATCTAAAGCTCTAGAGAAATTCAAGATTTTTAAGGCTATGGTTGAGATCGAGACAGGTCTGAAGATTAAATGTCTGAGATCAAATAGAGGTGGTGAATTCACTTCTGGTGAGTTTAATTCTTTTGTGAAGAAAATGGGATAAAGAGACAATGATCTGCCCCGCAGACCCCTCAGCAAAATGGAGTTGTGGAAAGGAAGAACAGGACAATTCAAGAAGTTGTTAGGACCATGATGTTGGAAGGAAATGTTTCGCATATCTACTGGAGAGAAGCTATGAGTACTATCGTTTACACTCTCAATCGGGTACATGTCAAAGGTGATACCGGTAAGACTCCTTATGAGCTATGGTTTGGTCATAAGCCTACTATTAGATACTTCAAAATCTTTGGGAGTAAATGCTATATCAAAAGAGATGAAGATATAGGAAAGTTTGATGCTAGAAGTGATGAAGGAATCTTTCTTGGTTATTCTACTAAAATTAAAGCCTACCGGTGCTACAATAAGAGATTGAGGAAAGTAATTGAAAGTGATAATGTCAAGGTTGATGAAGACACGGTTAGATCATCTAGAACCTGCGGATATGATTTAGATGATCAAAATGATAGTTTAGATAAAGGAAAGAAAGCTCAGACCCTAAATCAAGTTCAGATCATTTTGGTGAATCAAGAGGAAGAAACTAGTGAAAGTGCTGAAGTGAGATCACAAGAACCTGAAGTTCAAGAGTACCCTAAGACTCCAAGGTATGTAAGACTAAATCATTCAGAAGATCAGATTATTGGTGATAAGAACAAAGGTGTTCAAACTAGGAGAAGAATTGCATAAGAATATTGTTTGATCTCAAATACTAAGCCTAATAGTGTCAATGAAGCATGCAAAGATGAACATTGGGTGAAATAAATGAAAGAAGAACTACTACAAATTGAGAAGAATGATGCATGGATTCTTGTTCCTAGAACTAAAGACAAAAATGTAATTGGAACTAAATGGGTCTTTCAGAACAAACTGAATGAGCGAGGTGAAGTTGTTAGAAACAAAGCAAGACTTGTGTGTAAACGATATTCTCAGATGGAAGGAATTGACTTTGAAGAAACTTTTGCTCCTATTGCTAGGATTGAAGCTTTGAGACTATTTCCTGCTTATGTTGCTTACAAAAATTTCAAGGTTTATCAGATGGATGTCAAATCAGCATTTCTAAATGGTGAACTGGAAGAAGAAGTGTATATCGAGCAACCTGATGGATTTCAATTGACTGATCAGGGAGATATGGTTTTCTGATTGAAGAAATCATTGTATGGACTTAAGCAAGCCCCAAGAGCATGGTATGCCAGATTGGATAAGTATTTATTGAAGCTTGGATTTAATAAAGGTATTGTCGATAGTAATTTGTATTTCAAGATTGATCATGATAAAGATTTGATTGTTGAAGTATTTGTTGATGATATCATATTTGGAGGAGATGATAGTTTGTGCATGAAGTTTGTTGATGAGATGCAGAGTGAGTTTGAGATGTCTATGATTGGAGAAATGAAATTCTTTTTGGGATTGGAAATTACTTGGATAGATAAAGGGATCTTTATATCTCAGTCCAAGTATGTGAAAGAATTGCTAAAGAAGTTTGGTATGGAATATTCAAAGCCGGTTGTTACACCTATGGTGATCAGATGGAAGTTGACACAAGTAATCTCCTAAAACAAATCAGACTAGATACAAATCCATGATTGGTGGATTGCTCTATTTGACTCAAACTAGACCTGATATCATGAATGGTGTATGCATTGTTGCAAGATTTCAAGTTGATCCCAAGGAATCTCATGTGACAGTTGTGAAGAGGATTTTCAAGTACTTGAATGGGACAGTTGATTTTGGCCTATGGTATCCTAAAGAAGATGACCTTACTTTGAGTGCTTTTACTGATGTTGATTGGGCAGGAGATGTGAATGACATAAAGAGTACCAGTGGTGGTGCATTTTTCTTGGGAAAGAAGTTGATTTCGTGGTTAAGTAAGAAGTAGAATGACATTTCTTTATCTATTGCAAAGGCAAAATACATTGTTGTTGCTAACAATTGTACTCAAGTATTGTGGATGAAGCAGATGTTGAAAGATATCATAGTTGTGTATGATTAACGTATTGCTCTATTCTGTGATAATTCAAGTGCAATTAACATCTCTAAGAATCTGGTGTTGCATTCAAAAACCAAGCATATATCTATCAAGTTTCACTTTTTGAGAGAGAAGGTGAGTGAAAAGGAAGTCAGATTGGAGTATGTGCCCACTAAGGAACAGATTATAGATATCTTTACCAAGCCCTTACCTAAGGATAATTTTGAGTATCTCAGAGGGAAGCTAGGGGTGATTACCCCTCCTAATCAGAATTAAGATGCATTGACTTGCATCAGTCCATGCATTTCATAGTCATATCTTGTGATCTGGATTGATGTTGTGGTGACTATTACTCAGGGGGGATAGTCAGATGTTCAAAAATGTGGTTTAGAGCTTGTGTATAGAAAGATAATGTGTACCTTTGTCATTGATGTCAAAGGGGGAGAAGATTCATGTGAAAATTTGTGAAAGAGTTAAGGAGAGAAGAGTCAAAATCTAAGGGGGAGTAAGTGCTAAGAGAAAGTTGTGTTTGCGTTGATGGTGTTTTTTTTCACATCGTGTGTTGCCATTAATTCCAAAGGGGGAGATTGTTGGATATTGCTCATATGTGGTTGTCATTGATGTCAACACTATTGGCATTAATGTCTTTAAGGTTGTATATGTCGAGGATATTGAGAAAATTCTAATAAAATAAGTTGCAGGTTGTCAGTGGTGCAGTGAAGTTTAGCATGGTTGCTAGCTCAATATATTTATGATAAGAGGTTGTGGATTAAAGGGTTTTTTGACAAGTATATCTAGTGTATCCACATGAAGTTTCAAAGGTTTGCATGAAGATTTTATTGAGTTATGAGTATCTGTGTTTTGATAGTTGTTGTGTTGCCTTAGTTGGTGTTCTTAAAACAAGATAATGTGATTATAGTAATTTGAGTTCTTTTGGATGCTTCTATGGTGATTCATGATGCTTTTGGATGTTTCTAGATCATGCTCTATCTATGTTGGTCTACATTGATTGTTGTGCTTGCGATTGGTTATTTTCTTCTATGAGTTCATGTTTTTCATGATCATGGCCGACAAGGTGATTGTAGTGTGTTGCAGATCTTTGAGGCATACCTATTGAAGTTTTTTCATATTTGAGGATGTTGTTTTGGGTCCTTACTATGTTGTGGCCAACATTGTTTGGTTCGCATTGATAATTGTTTATTGATTTGGGCTAACAGTTTGTACACATTTTATATTTTGTTTCCTGACATGTAGTTGATGTTATCTCTAGTTGTAGATATATATGATTGATTGTTTATACCATTTGAAAGTGGTGGTGAGTGATGTATGTCATGTGCTAAGTGTGAATAATGTTCTAATCTTTCAAAGGAAGAAGTAAAGTGTCAAGAAGAGTGAGCAGAAGAAAGTGTTTATGTGCTTAACCGGAACTATAAGCAGGCATTAGAAGATGTTATTTTCTCAATTCAAAATCTTCCAAATGTAATCTGAATGTTATTGTAAGATAGTGAGTCTTCCTTTGGGTAATAAGACTTTTTGTATTTGATTAGTGTGCTCTAGGCAGTGTGCCTAAATGCATGTGCATTCCCCATTTATAATACTTTTATACTTTTAACAGGGTATAATCTTGTGGATTGAGCTCCACCATGGTTTTTTCCCTAATAGGGTTTCCACATAAAAAATCTTGGTGTTGTGTGTGTTTTTGATGTGGTGATGGTTTATGATTTCATGTTTATTTATTAGATATGAGAATAAGTTTAATATGTATAATTTTTGTGACAACTGATTCACCCCCCCCTCAGTTGTCTGCCCTTGTGTTGCCAACATAAATGTGCTAATATGCATTGTGGAAAACGTTGCAAAAATTTGATGAAATTGGAAATTATGCATTAATTTTTGTGCCTTAACTTGAGTTCGACAAATCTGTTGACTCTCAGACTTAGTCTTTTTGCTATGTGATTATGGATATTTTCCTCTATTGGTGTATGTGCCACAATGTGAGTTCTTATGTATGCCATTGTGTTCTTTACAATAGAATTGTGATGTGTAACATCATTTGATGCTTGATTGTCTCTGTTATCCTTGTGTGATATGCTTGATAAATGTTTAATCTGTGACTGGCATGAGTGTATACCCTTTTCTAATATATCTTGTGTGAGTGTGTTTGGGCCTTGTGGCATCTCCTAGCATGGTGGGAGTGAACATTGTTGGTTTTTGTTGAACACAATGGATACTATGAGGGGGGTGAATCAGTATCAACAAAAACTTAAACCCCTCTGAAACTTAAACTCTTCAACACAGATCAATCTTGAAACCAAAACTTTTAAACAAATCAACAACAATGAAAGATATAGTAGTTTAACCCCTTAACAAGTTCAGAAACCCTTAGCAATGAAATATGCATAAATTCTATCCTTAACTAGATCAGAAGCAATGAAAATGAAACAAAAACACACATCCATAAGATGACACCAGATTTATGTGGAAAATCCAATAAGGGAAAATCCACATTGAGAGTTAACTCACAATATAAAAGTTGATTGCTTACAAAAAGGATCTCTACCAAAAGACTTGCAGACTAAGGTACACAACCTTAGGGAAAGATAATAGGGACTTATAGAACTGAAGCACACACAACTTCAAGGGCAAGACACAAGGACCTGATGAGATTCACTATCTCAGGGCTGGATACAAGAATTTTATAGAAGATTTATAATATTTGTCAACACAACACTTTGTTAATTGAGGCATTATAGTGTTGGAAGTGGTTGTCATTTATGTCAACACTCAAGGAAATTTTTGTAATATTATTGGTAGTGGTTGTCATTGGTGTCAACACTTGGTAATATTTTTACATATGTTTGTGATATTATTGAAAGTGGTTGATGACAACACTTGGCTAATTGTTTGTGGCTATCATTGTTGTTAGCACTTGAGAAGTAAGGGTTTTTGTTTGCATTGGATGTATTTGATGTCAATTCTTGAGGAGACTTGGTAAGATTATTGCAGTGCTTGATGACTAGAATTAGTTGTCATTGTTGACAACATTCAACTTGGGCTAACATTGATGTATGGTGGTGTTGCTGAAGTTCTTGGTTGGATGTAATGCCTTGTCTAATGTTATTTGAAGTAGTATTAAGTATGGTTGTTGTCAGTAGAGTTGGTTCCATAATGATATATTAAGATGAGGATTAGAAGAATTAAGATTAGAAGTGTTGTTGATGGTGGAGAGATGTTGTTAATGGTCCACAATATGTTGTATTCTCTCATGTTGTACCTAATAAAGAATGTGTTGTTGAAATAAAGTTTTGGCCTCTGCAAGTTGATTAGGTATTTCTAGTTCAGGAAGTTGCTATGAAGACTACTTGGGAGAATACTTTGCATTCCTTTGTTGTTGTAGATATGGTCTTTGTTGGATGTTGTGGTTGTGTTGCTGATATGTGGTTGTCATTGATGTCAACACTATTAGCATTAGTGCATTTGAAGTTGTATATGTCAAGGATATTGAGAAAATTGTAATGGAATGAGTTGCAGGTTGTTAGTGATGAAGTGATGTTATGTCTGTCAGTGAGTTTCGTACATTGTTGATCAGAGGTTGTGGACTAAAGGGTTTCTTGTTGAGTATATCTAGTTTATCCATGTTGAGTTTTAGAGATCCACATGAAGATTTGATCGATTTATGAAGATTTGCATTTTGATAGTTTTTTTGTTACTTCAGTTTGTGTTCCTGAATGAAGATTATGTGATTTCAGCTAGTTCAGTTGCTGTGGATGCTTCTCTAGTGATTCATGATGCTCATGGATGTTTCTAGATCGTGCTCTATCTATGTTGTACATCTGCATTGATCATTGTGCTCATGATCTGATATTTTCTCTTGAGTGTTCATGTTTTTCATGTTCTTAGTTGACAGGGTGTTGAAGTGTGTTATGGATCTTCGAGGATAAATTAATTGAAGTGTTTTCGTGTTGAAGTTGTTATTTTGGGTCTTCACTATGTTGTGGCCGACCTTGGTTGATTTGCATTGAATATTGTCATGCCCCAAATTTTCACTAGAAATTGTAACAATTTTTTTTGAAAACTATTATTTAAGATAATTAACACCCTTAAGTGTTTAAGGCCTAACACGAAACATGATATGAGTTGTGCATCTTCATGAAGATAATTCGTGAATTTAAAAGTAATGATGTTTATTCTTTTAATCAAATATGATCCCCTTTAGATACTCTAGAATCACTAGTCTTGGATTGGATAATTTAACTTTCTAATCCCTAATAAGGAGTCATAAGTTTATATTTGTGTAGATACCTCTCTTCTTGTAATTTATTAATAACTCTAGGCTACCATTTTGAGATGATGGTTTAATAGAGGTATGGTACCTATGAGCTTGACATTTCCCTTAGCCAACATTTTATCATCATATACAGGGCTTAGCCATCTCCAACCCCCAAGGAGATGAGAAACATCGATCACCCACAACTAGTTAGGCTTACAAGAGTTAAGAATTTATTAAACGATATCTCGAGTGGTTAAGTGGTAGGTACACCTTGCAGTTTACCGAGTTACTTATACAATACTCTCCTAAATTTGGTGCTAATACAAGTGGTTTAAAATAAGATTTAATTGTGAGTAAGCCTCTTGCTTGGAACTTAACTAATTAAGTTAAAATAAGATTTAATCGTGAGTAAGCCTCTTGCTTGGAACTTAACTAATTAAGTTAATTACCACACAAAATTCGTCACTCTCCATTATGAGAGCTTTTCAGGGGTCAAATCATGTCCTTGGGGCATTATTATATGCCCACTTGATCCCTACCACTATGGTATAGACCCTAGGGGGTTTCTTTTTACATCCCAACCAAGGAAATTGACCAACAACCCTCTTTAAAGGCCCATTTAAGGACCTATCCGAAATTCAAACCTAAATAAGGGTTCCTAACCCCTAACCCCACTTACACCCACATGAAACATTATCAAATACCCTCTTAACTCCAAAATAAATTATCCCTTTAATATCAACCCTCACCACTTCAACATGTTAACTTTATTTCTTTCTAAGCTCTAAAAGGGGGTCAAATTTACACCCTCAAGAAGACTCTTTTAATTTTCTCTCGATGGTTCTCCCTTCTCATGCTAACGCCATTTCCTTCCTGCACATTACCAACACGATTGTAAATATCAATTGTGTATCACATTAATCTGTTAGCTGAACATCCTAAACTTTAACTATATAATAATCCATTTAGAATCTAAATTTGCATTCCATGGTATATGAGTGCAATCCACCTTCATGGTAGTAACAATAGATCACCTTATGTATATATCGAGCATCTTATCGACGAGTTACTAAAGTTATGGAATGGTGTCACTATGTATGATGTCTCTAGACCAATAGGACAAAGACAATTTCAATTCCATGCAATGCTTGTATGGACAATTTATGATGCCCCAAGGCTAACACATTTTTGTGGTATGTTATAACATTCGACGACACTTTAACAATATTTAATTTGATGAAGTAGATATCATGCATGTCTTTAAAATAATCTATTCATTATATATAATTATAAAAATTCACATATTTAATCCAATTATATATGATCTTGCAGGTCTTCAAACAAAGGGAAAATTTGCATGTCCAATTTGTGGTTCAAAGATGAAATCTCGTCCTTCAACAAGTTTAGGAAAGCAGGTGTTTGATGAGTATAGGCACTTCCTCCATAGAAATCATAAGTATCAAACTACTAAAAAACATCTTTTCAATGGGAAAGAGGAGACTACATCAAAACCACGAAGAATGACACCTCGCCTATGGAAGTTGGAATATAATAGAATTAATCGTCAAGGTTATACATTGGATCAAATTGTTTATCTATCATAATATGTTTTGAATTTATATTTTTATATTGTTTCATGTTTACTCATGTTGTAATTGACAATGATTGTCGTTGTTAATTTGTTTAACTTATATGCTTCATGAAGGTCGTCAAGGCATTAATGGTCGGCTTCCACAGGGACTAAAAAGTTATCCAAGACAATTTAGTAGGTTGTCCTACTATGAGCAGCTACAAATTGGTCATCTGTTTGATACAATGCATATCGGAAAGAATATAACAAAAATGTTATGGAAAATATTGGATGGAAGCCATGACAAAGAAAAAATTGTCAAAATTTGTAGTGACATTTAGGAAGCCAATCATGAAATGAAAAATTTCATTCAATTAAATAGCGATGGAGACAAAATTAATATAAGTGACCTTCCTTGGTTATTAATAGAGCAACAAATCAATGCTATAAAAGAAGTCATATGAAAAATTCAATTTCCCATACGATTTGCTGCGAACATAAACAATATAATAACAAAGAAAGGTGAATTTGGGTCAGGGATGAAAACGCATGATTGGCATACCTTCAATAAGGTAATTATTCTGGTATATTATATACACTTGTATAATGCATGTACTTTTCAGTGTATTGTGTTTACTGTTGTGCAGTTTTCGCACACACACCCCGCTGAAAGCAGGGACCCTCTTTCGCTTCAGTTTTGGCATCTTGGCCCTTTCATTTTGAGGTTTTGTCTTACTTAGGTATGTGCTTAAATGTTTATTTTGAATGCCTAAGTGTTTCTCCAGGTTATTCATTGAAAATTCTAAAGTTCTGGATGAATTTTAGGCTTTTACTCAGATTTGGGATTTTCCACCCTGGTCGGATTTTCTCGGATCCCGCTTGGATTCCAGCTGTGCACTATTGTTTGGGGATTTTTGGTATTCACAGATTCTGCGTGGGCCGAATTTTCCCAGATTCCACCTTGTCGTCAGCTTTCTGGGTTTCCTGACTGTCCTATCGATTGCATTAATGGCTTCGTGTGTGCCTTGAAGGATGTATTTAACTTGGTTTCTGAGATCTTTTGTGCCATCATGCTTACTATTTGCCCTCGTTTGAGCTGAGGAGTGTTGTCTTGCGATTGATTGACTCTAATTTGGGACATTTGGGCTTGAATTGTGAATTTAAGTGATGATTTCTTGTGCATTCCTGCATCTGTTCTTTGTGGATGCCGTTGGGCTTCGCGTTTGCTGCTCTTGAGATCAATTTCCGCTTTATAATGGTATGTGTTTGATTTCCCTGCCTTTGATTGAGAATTATGAGTGGTACATTGATATTATGAGAGCCTGGGGGATTTGAATTCCTGCATATTTGATCATTTCATGCTAGGGTTGTTCAGTATTGCATCACTTGTCATCTCCTAGGTGAGTTTTGAGCTCATTTGTTTATCTGCATTTTGATGAATCTTGCCTGAGGGTATTTAGTAAATCCTAGTAACGACTTAGTAGTTGAAACAACTGAACTCTGAGCTGGCCTATGCACTAATGGTGGATGAATAGGGTTTGAAACCTAGGGAAATGCCATGTCAGGTTATTTCATCTTAAAATTGACCTAGAATGTAAAGAAAATTTATGAAAGGTCCATCCTAGACTTGTCTTGAGTTGAACTTTTGAAATTCATGATTGATTTGGCATATGGGTAAAATTGTGACTCTCCGTCCCTTCTAGATTTTCTTCGCTATGACCCTTCAAAGTCGGGGAGATCTCATAACGATCACCCTGTATTTTGCTGAGAAGCCTTCCTAGGTTCATATTTGATCACCGTGACATTATCATTTCTCACACCAATGAAGACTTCTATGTCCGTCGGCAAGACAAGCCCTAGTCGGCAAGAGGTCACAGCATGCTCCATTAGTTATACCGATGTTCATTTGCTTCGCTGAGACATCCATCCTTCACTGGGACCTTTCGGCGAGCTCACATCTCTTGCCGAGACCTTCGCTTTCGGTGAGACTACTAGCAGTCGCCAAGACTTCATGGCGAAACCTTCCTTTCTTGGCAAGCTCGGATCTTCTTTCGGGGAGACCACATGTTGTTGACCAGAGGTTATATCGATAGGACTTCATGTCGGAGAAACATTACGTAGTCGGCAGGACCTCTCACCAAATTCAAAACCTATCGCCAGTCGGCAAGACACCGCAACTTCGCTGAGACCTCATATCAAAAAACTTCATTATGGCCGAAGTGTTTGCTTGGAACCTGAAAGTCAGTGAGACACACAAGACTCACCAAGACCTTACCCCGACTACCCTTTGGTCATAACAATATGTTCGCTATATCCCCGTTCGGCAAGACATGCCCCACTCGGTGTGACCTCTTTCCGGATGAAATTTGTTTGGCCGAAGTGCATGCTTTTGCACTAATTGGTTTAGAGTCTCGCCTTATCCACAGATTTCCGCCGAGTCCGAATTTCTCTAAAATCTGGCGTGCCTCTGATTTCCCGAAATTCCTCTCTGGTTCGTTCTTCGCAGGAATCCATCCCTCACGGATTTTCCTGAAATCTGATGAAATGTAAAGGAACGTGAGATGATTGGATTTTTTTATGATTTGTGATACATTTAAATGATTGTTTCATGTCATATTTGGGTTTCCCGTGTAATTTATTGATTTATCATGATCAAGTTTAATGGTTAAGTAGGTGTTTCCTGGTTATTCCATTGGAATTCGATCAGTCTGGAATTTCCCAAAATTCCTCTCTAGCTCATATTCTGCGGATGGTCTTAAAACCTGAAATTTGTTGTGATCATCTCATACGAAATTTAATAACACCGTGGCTATATGAGATTCATTCTAACGATGTACTGATGAATTAACCTTGCTCTTTTGTGGTTTTTTATTATGATTTCCATGTTGGATGCAGGCTGAATCTAGTAGGATAGCAGCTGGGTCCTTAATGTCTGATGCAAAGAGGATCAAAATGGACATTAAAAGAAAGATCCCCAAGAGAAAAATCACTTCTATTTGGTCGGAGGTGACTGATACAAATGTCGGATCATGGGATTATGAAGAGTTTAAAGAAAGAATGGCAGCTAAGGATCTTCCTTTGGTGGCCAGAAGGATGAAGGAGTCAGGTTTGGTGCATGTGGCCAATTTCCCTTCAATGGTGCAGTGTTATGAGCTGGTCCTTGAGTGTGCCAGACACTATGATCAGGGTACCCAAAAGATCATTAGTCCTCAAGGGAGGGTGATTGCAAATCTTAACCCTGTTTCTATTGCTCAAACCTTTGACATGCTAGACAGATCCCACGTGGTGGCATTCAACATGGGGTCCACCAAGGAATTCTACGAAGAGAAAACTGTGAAATCTCAGCAATTCATCAACTCCTAGTTGGAAAAGCCCAAGTCACATTATTCCAAACTACCCAAGCAGCTATTCAAATCAAAATTCAAGGAGTACTATGATGCAATTACATTACTTAGCAGGGTGGCTAGATTGAAGAATGCAGGAGCATTTGAGAATTGGATGTGCCATGCCATTGTAAGGATGGAGTAGGAATTGATCGATTATCATTGGGCCGGTTTGATTAGCAAAATACTCCATGAACAGTT
This sequence comes from Sequoia sempervirens, assembly GCA_007258455.2. NCBI lineage: Eukaryota > Viridiplantae > Streptophyta > Pinopsida > Cupressales > Cupressaceae > Sequoia > Sequoia sempervirens. The sequence continues at coordinate 53,175,959 of VDFB02072274.1, forward strand.
ATCCAATGTGTTGCAAACCAAGACTTTCACAATGACTTCATATCTGGTCTACGCACTTACAAGATTCCATCCCTACAAAGGATTGGATACAAAGGAAATTTTTGGACAAGATGTTATTTATGAAGTTTTCCCTCAATTGCATTTGGGAGGTTCAAACTATAGGAGGGAAAATGATGCATTTACCATGTATATCACTAGAATGCTTCAGGAGGCCGAGCATGTCAGAATTACAGATCAAGCCAAGGAGCTCATCAGGAAGTATGGAGCTTGGTTTGTACAATTCCCAACCTTCTCCTACATTCGGATTGATGGCTACTAGGGGGCCCCATACAGACTTCCAAGGTATCCCATTGATCACATTATATTGTTGGAAGTAACTAGACAGATTTGTGACTTTGATGCTATTGTTAAGAAGGACAAACACAAGACAGGATTTGGTGGAGATTTTCCCCTAAGGATTGGCACTAGAGAAGCATGTCCTTCCATTATTTCTACCCAGGTTTCAGAGGAAGAAATGAGTACCTTAGGTCTGTCTTTTCATTCTAAGAGATCAAGGTTTGATATTACAGGAGAAGCCTAAAAGAAGGCTAGTAGGGAATATAGCCATAAGGTGAACTTGGAGGACTACTGGGCCAACTGTGGTGATGAGTATGAGGTCAAAAAGAAGAAATTATCCCGGCTTCTAGTTGAGTCAATTCGATTGTATAATGTAAAGGCAGTTCCCGATCAATTGGAAGACAATGGAAACTTGATCTAGGATCATGCTTATGAGGCCATAAAAGACAAACCAATTGGTGATGTGGATTGGTTGGAAGAGGAGAAAATAGAATTGAAACAGTTGATGGATCATGTTATCAAATTCACTAGGATGTGGCTCAGGCATAAGCTATGGGAGCTGGAAAATAATGGTGTATAGTGCACCTATGCGCTAATGGGAGATTTGGACCCCCACTCCACCTCTGAAGAATCTACTGAGCAAGATCCTAAGGGAAAGGGTAAGTTGGATTCTCCTTTCAAAATCAAGATAAAAGGTGTTCAAGAAAGAGAGGCCCAAGAAGCAGAAAAATAGAGAAATTCAAAGGCCAAGAAGAGGACGAGGACTAAGAAGTCTGAATAGAAGGAAACAGAGGAGTAGAATCCAGAGGTTGATGTGTTGGTGCCCAAGAGGAGAAGAATCACAAAATTATCAGAGAGGGAAAGCTCCAAGGAAAGGGAGGAAGAGGTTACCCCACCAGTGGTAAATGTTGAAAGTTCAGAGGAGAAGGCCAAGGTGTATATAAGGAGGTCTAGGACTCCTTCTCCCAGGGATAGTGTGCCTAAAGAAGATTTCCCTCTAGTTGTTTCTCATAATGTGCAACATGATGATGTTCCTCCCATTCATGAAGCCCAAAGTGAACCTGGTGAAGCTAAGGGAGTTGATGAACATTCAGACACTGAAGGGGAAGAGTTCCATGAAGGAGAACTTTACAGTGCAGAGGATGAGGTTGAAAAGGTAATGCAATCCCCTTTGGTTGCATATGCAGGATCGCTACTCACAAATGAAGAATTTGAATCTCCTCCAAGGGAAGAAGAGGCAGAAAGGGTCCCATCACCTATACATGAGGAAGAACACATCGAAGAGAAAAGGAATAAGGATGAGATTCCTGAAAAATAGAATTTGGGAGAGGAGATATCAGGAGATCAACAAGAAGGAGTAGGGTAGAGCCAAGTGTAGTTGGAGCCTACTATTCCAGAATGGCTTGACAAAGAAATAAAGAGGAAACAGATAGTAGTGGAGGACACACCACCGAATTGGGATGCGCTCCTAGCCAAGTTTGGAAAAGCAAAAAGTAAGAGGAAGGCCAGAGTGATCTCAAGGGTTGAAAGGGATGAGGCTTATAACAAGGTTATTCATATTGCCACCCCTGCTCCTGGTAAAAACAGAGATGATGTGGTTGGAAAGGATTACAACATTTAGACTTTCAATCTAGGGCCTACATCAGTCAAGCAGGACATTGAAGATTATGAGGGTTCTAGTGCAGTCATCGTGGGAAGGGCTGAGGAAAGAAATACAGACCAAGCATGAGTTGAAGAGGGAAAATGAGAATCTTAAGAAATGCTTGGAGGATTTGATGAAGCCCTTGCAGTCCTTTAACCCTTCTTCCTTTGCTATGAATCCTCTACCTCAAGAGACCATCACCGAGCTAGAAAAGATGAAGGCCTCCACCCTTTCCACTGCAAATTGGTTGAAAGGGGTACAAGTAAAAGGTGATGAAGCTATTAAGGAAATCCTATCGACAGGGAAAGATACTGCTAGGATGATGGATTGGCTGAAGCAGCTGTTAGCACAAGATAAGGAAGACACGGATCTCTTTCTACAAAAAACCAGGACCATCATGGAATACACCAAGGATAGATTAGTAAGTGACAAGATCCTTCCCTTTTCTAGGGCTACTGAGCCTTTGGAATGGTTTGAGGCACTACAAATTAGGCAAAAGGTGTTGAAAAATATTTATAAACAAAGAAGGAAGATTGATGATACCCTAAATGGTGTCTATAATGGCTACATTGCTTTTTTTGAGATTATGACGGGATGAAGGAAGATCGCTCCCAAATGTTTGAGTTTGGAATAGTTGAGAAGTTGGTGGTAGGATGTTTATGCACCACTTGATGATGATTCTGTTTCTAAGCACCAGTTGGACGATGCAACCACCTACCTTGCAGTTATTGATAAATATACGACATATAAGGTGGATTGGGATAGGTCGGTCAAGCACTCAAGAGAGCAAGTTGCATCCATCAAAAATTGACTTAGGTTTTTTCCTTTGCCGCTAGTAGCTAACTTGGATGGGACGCTTTTGAGAGTTCATGAAGGGCCGGATCGGAATAGACACAAAGGGGCGGGCAGTTAATGCCCAACTACTTCATGATTTTTGCTTCCCCATTATTGTGCCTTGCATTGGTCCAGGTTGCATTGGGAATCTCAGGCCGACCTGGGTGCAGTTCGTGCATTTAATGCATCCCTTCATTCCATTTTGACTCTCTCTGGGCCAACTGGTGGTGCCTAATTAATGCGGCGAAACTCTTGCTTGGCCGTCGGGTTTCTGGGATTCTATATTTGGCATTCTGCCTCATTTGTAGGTAGTTAGAATAGAGAGTTAGAACATAGAGATTGATAGGGCAGAGATAGTTAGAAGCAAGTTAAGTAGAGCAAGTTAGCAAGTAGTTGCTTTCAAGCAAATATTGTAACAGAAAGCTGGAATTGTTGCTACGGTGGATAATTCGAATGCAAGTAATGACATTGTGATTTGGTGCCATACTTGTATTCTCTTGTCTTGCATGGTTCTTGTTATTCCATCTTTAAAATTGTTTTGAGGAGGTTAATATTTAGATTAGATTCGATTTAATAATGTTTGTGATTTGGTACCTGAATGTTGCAGTAAACTCTCAGTCCATACTTTTCGCAACCAACTGACTGTTAGTTGCTTTGCAAAGTTAGCCTGGACTTTATATTCATTGTGCTTAAGTTCGATTGTGAAGGTTTATTCATTTCGATTGCAATGTTGTTGTTTGAATGAATGTTCATGATTTGAAAATCTTAACACCTTAGAAGATTGCATTGTTTCTATAAGATTGCAGATTTATCTAGGTCAAGTAGAGATCATTTTTGAGGGGTTGGTCCATTCCGAGTGTTGTTCATTTTCATTGTTAATCTTAGTTTTAGTATCAAGTTAGAAATATCTTCAAAACCCCTTATCTTTTGCTATTTCTTTGATTTTTGGGTCAAATCTAGGATTGAAGTATCAACATATTGTTAGATCTGATAAATTTTGATTTAGTATTTTTCTTGTAGTAAGGTCCCATTGTGATTACCAACATTTTCACATTTATCACTGAGTTGTTTATGCATTGTCAAGACCTAACATTAGATACCTTGGGGTTATCTCTTGAGGCTTGCTGATAGAGATTTACCTTTTAAGAGAGATAGGATGTTATATTCTGTCTGAGTTGTTGTTGTGCAAAAAAACACCATCAACATTTACTACTTTTGGAAAAATAATGAAAAGATCATTTTATAATTGTTGCAGTACGTTCTACCTCTATCTCTCCCAGACAACTTTGATAACAATGTCAAGCAAGTTATATATGATATTGGAAAATACATGAGGTAAGTAGTGAGATTTTTTCAATTCATTGTATACATCTTATAATTTCCATTTGTTTTACTTGTTATGTAATATACTGTATATTTTTGTTAAATCTTGTTAATATATTTGCACCTTGAATCACTTGTAGATGGCTGTAATCTAAAGAAATTCATAAAGAAGATATAAATTATTGGAAGAGAAAAATTCCTCGTCTAATGTGTGAAATACAAAATGTCTACCTTCGACATTTTTCAATGCACAAGAACACTACCTCATACACCAAGTTGAGGAGATTGAATTGTGTGGACCTATACACACAAGGTCAATGTGGATGGTTGAGAGGCACTTGAAATTTTTGAAGGCTTTGGTTAGACAAAGAGAACATCCTGAGGGTTCTATGGTATATATGGTATACCAGACCATGGTGTACATTATTGAATATCTTCCTAAGTTTGCGGCAAAGATCCGTGTAGATCGCATTTTGCGATCCCAACTCCATTAACAAATTCGAAGGGGAGTACCTAATGGGGAAAGGTAGATTGAAGAAAGTGAGAGGTAATTATAAGATGGTCATGGCTATTAATTGGAATACATTTTACATATGGTTTTTTATGTATATTATACTTATTTAATTTTTAATCTTCAATATACATCAATTATAAATTAAGGTCGTATACTGTGGTATTTAACTAATTATACGTCGTTTGTGAATTTCAATTTTTTTTGATACAGTTGGTCGAGAGTGGGATGCACTACATTTTTACGTCACCAATAATCTTGATTGGATGATAGTGTGGATTGAATGATCAACAATCTGGTCGCGCATTAGCATGGGAAGGTGTGGTGGTGCAGGAGCACCTGCCAAGGTGCAAGCATATTTTGAAGTCTTGTTTTAAAAATCAATTTCATTTTGTTGTGTAGGGTCTTTAACACCATTTAGATTGTGTTTGAGGACCTTTTGGTTCTTAGGTTAAAAGTTGAATAAGGTTAGAATCCTTTTTGTGGTCATTTCCTAAGCTTTTGTCAAAAATTGGAAAACACACTGTGTTTTACAAAAGCAAGCTTTTGGCTGTTCCTAAATGAAAACCTAACTATTTTCTAAGCGTTGTAAAAGGTGGATCTCAACCTTTCGAGAGGTTAGATGCTTTTTATGTTGGTAGTTTCCATGAGAGTAATAAAAGAACAGTGATTTTTGTTTTGAAATTTCTTATTTTTCTGTTTCTTGCATGCGATAGCTGCCAGAAATGTATTGAGGAAAGCTTTGTTGAGTTGAATAGCATGTAGTGAAACCTTTTTAAACATTCCTTGTGGTAGTTTAGATAGTTTCTCCATCGTTTTCTTCTATTGTGTAAATACTGTGTTTTTCTAGTTTGCTGTTTTGACTAATAATCTCAGAAAAATGGAGTTCTAGCTTGTTTTCTGACTGTACCAAGAAGTATGGGTTCAGTAGAAACAAGGCTAGACTCCCTCATTGTACATTATGTAAATATGGAAGTATTTTAGAGAGTTGGTAGCATGCTAAAAAGCTTTCCCTAGGCGAGTTGGTTAACACCCAGTTAGGGAAAGACAGTGCAAAGTTAGTTCCTACGTTGCAGGGGTGTTGTATCTTCATTAAACAAATTTGTGCAATGGTTGCAGGGGCCTTCACAATGGTGGTCAAGAAGGTAGAGTCTTTTTTTGGTCTTTTGGAGGTTGGAACAAGCTAAATAGTCCAAGAAAAGAAGCAAATAAAATCCTAGTTCTTGCAAGAATAGGGTACACTTGTGTACGGACAAAAGAATGGTCCAAAACCAAAAAAATCTTGAAGGGCTCCAAATTTAAGCCAGGGTGACAGAAGCAAGTTTAGCCTAGTTAGGTGAAGGAGAGGAGTGATAAGCAATTTCCTTGTGTGAGGAGACCTAAAAGGGGCTCAAACCTAGTAGCCCTTCCCAAACCCTAAACTAGGGTTTAATGAAAGTGATAGAAGAAAGAACGTATGTGCTTGGACAGGAACCCTCCCTAGACCATTTTGAAGCTTTGAAAACCTATGCACACCCCTGAAATGAGGTTAGGAAGAATTTGGAGGTTAACTGGTCTTTAAGCTTATTAAGGGCTATATGGTGAATGTGTGGAAAAGCACCAAGAATTGCTTGGTAGCAACAAATTAGAGATGATAGCAGGGTTGGAAATGAACCAGGGGTACCTAAAATAGCAGAGGACCTACAGGTTGAATGGTGGATGAAGTGACACCAAGGGGTTATCAAAGGTGAGACCCAGAGCATTGAGATTGTGATTGTCTCAGTCCAAGCCTGTCCCTATCAGATTGGTATCAGAGCAGTGAAATATTTGGGAAAGAAGTCTTGCATGTCAGAAATTGAGTCAAGTGATTCTTCCACCATGGTGACCAATACAGAACTGGAAAAGATGGTTGAAGAGCAAGAAGAAGACAATAAGCAGTTGAGGGAAAGGATAGCCCAACTGGAGACAGCAGTAAGAAGTGCACAGTTTGAGGGAAGAATGCCAAAAGAAGAGATAGCAGAGGAGGATAAGACCCCTGTACCTAATCCTATTTTGAAGGAGGAGCCTTTCTTGAAGGCATTGAAAGCCTTGAGTGGGAAAGCACTTGAAGGCATACCACTATTCAGTGGAAAGATGGAACCTAATTTGGTAATGGACTAGATAGAAGGCATGGAGAATCACTTTGAGTGTGATGGAGTCACCGAAGCTCAGAACATGAAGGTTGCTAAATCAAGGTTGAGAGGATCAGCCTTGACATGGTGGAAGTTCATCCAGACTGAAAGGGAGAAAGAAGGAAAGCAGCCCATAGCAACTTGGAAAGGAATGGTTGCTAAAGTAAAAGAATCCTACATGCCAGATGATTATGAGATCCAATTGCACAAGAAGAGGAAAAGCCTAAGGCAGAAAGACCAAGATGTCAACACTTACACTGAGGAGTTTCAAAAGCTTTGTATGAGGTCCAATGTGACAGAGGATGAGAGCCTCAAAGTGGCTAGGTATCTCAATGGTTTGAAGTGGAATATCCAAGAGGAAATGGCCTTATTAAGTCCCAAGACCGTACACCAATGTTATCAGTTGGCTATCAAGATAGAGGAAAGGAACAAGAGGAGGAAAGATCAGTCTTCTAGAGGTAGGGCAAAGGTAGAGATCAAAGAGATCAAAGAGGACAGCGTGGAGTTTACCAAGGTAGAGGTAATGATCAAAGGAACCATGGAGAATCTAAGCTTACTGAGAATGGAGGTGAAACATCATCAAGAGAGGATTTAATAGATGAAGAGGACCCCAAGGAGGTTCAAACAGAGGAAGAGGAGTAGGCAGAAGTAACTCTTACTTTGCCACCATGAAATGTTATCACTGCAATCAGCTAGGTCATCCAGCTTATAGATGCCCAGAGAAAGCTTATTCTTCAAGCAATGAAAAGAGAGTAGCCTATGCACAAGAGGACACCATGAGTGTCAAATCACCTGAGATCAGTCATATAGAATTAGAAGTAGGAGAAAATCTGATGTTTAATAGAGTGTTGATCAGACAATCGGTCAAGGAAGAACCCAAGCAAAGGAGAGCTTTGTTTAGAGCAAGGTGCAAGATATTGGGAAAGGTATGCAAGGTTGTAGATTCTGGTTCTACAGATAATATCATCTCTAAGGAGGTAGTAACTAAGCTGAAGTTGCAGAAGGTACCTCATACTAACCCCTACAAGGTCACATGGCTGAACAAAGGGTAGAGTGTTTTGGTGAATGAGCAGGTCACGGTAGAATTTTCAATTGGAAGCTATAAAGACAAGCTAGTTTGTGATGTACTACCCATGGATGCATGCCATCTTCTACTTGGTAGGCCATGGCAATATGACAGAGGTGCTATATATCATGGGAAGGAGAACACCATTGAATTCAAGAAGGATGGAAGAACCTTCAAGCTGCAATCATTGACTAAGGATGATGAAGGACAGTCCAAGGTTCCAAACATCATGTTGAGCAGTGGAAAGGAGTTCATTAAGGATCTACACCAAGGGAATGAAGGTTATGTGGTCTTAATGCAGTCCAAAGAGGAAGAAAAGGATGAGAATATAGTCGTACCTGAAACAGTTCAAAGGCTGCTAGAAAAGTAGAAGGAAATTGTCAGTGATGGTACACCTGCAACCCTACCTCCAAGGAGAGCTATAAGCCATCAAATTGATTTCATACCTGGAGCTTCCTTACCCAACAAGGCAGCATACAAACTCACACCAGATCAGCATCTTGAAGTGGCTAGACAAGTGGAAGAATTGTTGAGTCAAGGTCTGATTCAAAAGAGCATCAGCCCTTGTGCAGTCCCAGTTGTTTTAGCAACAAAGAAAGGAGGTAAGTGGATACTTTGTACTGATTCTAGAGCAATTAATAGGATCACCATTAGGTATCGATTCCCAATACCTAGAATTGAAGATTTAATGGATTTCCTTGGAGGAGCACAGTATTACACCAAGTTGGATCTTAAGAGCGGGTATCATCAAATCAGAATCAAGAAGGGTGATGAATGGAAGACAGCTTTTAAAATAAATGATGGCTTGTATGAGTGGAAAGTGATGCCATTTGGCCTCTCAAATTCCCCTAGCACATTCATGAGACTAATGAATGAGGTGCTTAAGGATTTCATAGGGATTTTTGTAGTAGTCTACCTTGATGATATACTGATTTTCAGTAAGACAACAGAAGAACATTTGAAATGTGTGGAGATGGTTCTTAAAAGGCTGCAAGAAGAATAGTTAGCAATCAACCTTGAGAAGTGTGAGTTCTTCAAACAAGAACTTGTGTATCTAGGCTTTGTAGTATCCCAAGGAACATTGAAGATGGATCCAAGCAAGGTGGAAGCCATCCTAAACTGGCCTACACCAACCACAGCAACAGAGGTAAGGAGTTTTCATGGTATAGCTCAGTTTTATAGAAAATTCATCAGGAATTTTAGTGGTATATGTGCACCAGTGCTAGATACTATTAAAGGTGGTCTAAATACAAAGTTTAAATGGACCCAAGAAGCTGATAGAGGGTTTGAAAAGCTGAAACAAGAAGTGGCAACTCAACCAATTTTGTTATTGCCTAGTTTTGATAAGTTATTCACAGTTGAGTGTGATGCAAGTGGAGTAGCAGTAGGGGGAGTACTTAGTCAAGAAGGTAGACCTGTAGCCTTCTTTAGTGAAAAACTCAATGAAGCCAAGCAAAAATACTCCACCTATGATCTGGAACTTTATGCTTTAGTGCAGTCCCCTAGGAAGTGGAGGCATTATTTATTGCCCAAAGATTTTGTGGTTTTCACAAATAACCAAGCACTTAGTTACATCAACACCCAAGAGAAGCTAAGTAATAGACATTTGAAATGGATGGAATACATCCAAGCTTTCACTTTTACCATCAAGCATAAGAAGGGACAAATGAATAAGGTGGCAGATGCATTAAGCAGGAGAATGTTGACAGTGCAGGAAATACAGCTGAAGAGCATTGGATTAGAGAGTTTTAAAGACCTCTATGGTGGTGATGAAGATTTCTCATAAGCCTACAAGGTATGTTCAGATTTTGAAAATCACTTTCATAGTCAATATGCTGAGTATACTCTACAAAATGGATTGTTATTTAAGGGTAATCTGTTATGTGTCCCAAGAGGATCGATGAGGGAAAATATGATCCAAGAGAAACACAATGGTAGTCTTAGTGGGCATTTTGGTATTAAAAAAACTTTAGAGCTAGTTCAAAGGTTCTATTACTGGCCTAAGTTAGCAAGAGATGTCAGAAAATATGTAGAACAGTGTGTTGTTTGCATGAAAGCCAAAGGGGGAGCTAGCAATGTTGGTTTGTATCAGCCCCTGCCTATTCCTAATAGACCATGGGAGTGTGTGAGCATGGATTTTGTGGTAGGTCTTCCTAAGACCAAAATTGGTTTTGACAGTATTTATGTAGTTGTGGACAGATTCTTTATTCCTTGCAAGACTACACATGATGCAAGTTACATTGCCCATCTTTTCTTCAGGGAAGTTCTAAGAATCCATGGATTGCCATTGAGCATTGTATCAGACAGGGATGTGAAATTCATGAGCCATTTTTGGAAAACACTATGGAGCAGATTGGGAACAAATCTGTCTTTTGGATCAGCTTACCATCCTCAGAGTGTTAGGTAATCTTCTAAGGTGCTTGACAAAGGAATATGGACAGACATGGGATGTGGTGATTTCTCAAGCTGAATATGCCTACAATGATAGTGTCAATAGAACTACAGGAAAAAGTCCTTTTGAAGTTATGTATGGGATGCACCCAAGAGGAGTTTGTGAACTTAGAGACCTTGGATCTCAAGAGAATAGGAGTGGACATGCAGAAGACTTCACTCAGACCATGAAGGAGATTCATGAGCAGGTTAAGAAGACAATCATAGCAGCAACACAAAAATTGAAAGATAAAGTTGACTTATCAAGGAAGGATGTGCAGTTTCAAGTAGGTGACCATGTTATGGTTCATCTTAACAAATCAATGTTGCAGAAGGGAATTTCAACCAAAATTTAGATGAAAAGAGTAGGACCATGCAAGGTGTTAGCCAAGTATGGGAAGAATGCATACAAGGTAGAACTTCCATTAGATTTGGGTATATCTCTTGTATTCAATGTTGTTGATTTGATCAAGTATAAGGGGACAGTCAGTGATGAAGTTCAGAACAGTCATGAAATCTTCAAAGACATCAGTAATATACCCCTTCCTAATCAAGAGAAGCCTCAGGCAGAGAAGGTCTTAGAATCCAGGGTGAAGAGGGCTACAAGACACAAGGTATACATGGAGCACCTTGTCAAATGGAGGAACAAACATGAATCTGAGGCCACCTGGGTTGAGGAAGCTGATTTTAAGAAGTTAGGCACTGATCTATCACTGATACCACCTCAAGTTCCTTGATCTTTGTGCTGAGAGGGGGAGAATGGTGCAGGAGCACCTGCCAAGGTGCAAGCATATTTTGAAGTCTTGTTTTAAAAATCAATTTCATTTTGTTGTGTAGGGTCTTTAACACCATTTAGATTGTGTTTGAGGACCTTTTGGTTCTTAGGTTAAAATTTGAATAAGGTTGGAATCCTTTTTGTGGTTGTTTCCTAAGCTTTTGCCAAAAATTGGAAAACACACTATGTTTTACAAAAGCAAGCTTTTGGCCATTCCTAGGCTAAAAATGAAAACCTAACTATTTTATAAGCATTGTAAAAGGTGGCTCTTGACCTTTGAAGAGGTTAGATGCTTTTGATATTGGCAGTTTCTAGGAGAGTAATAAAAGAACAGTGATTTTTGTTGTGAAATTTTTGATTTTTCTATTTCTTGCGTGTGATAGCTGGAAAAAATGTATTGAGGAAATATTTGTTGAGTTGAATAGCATGTATTGAAACCTTTTTAAACATTCCTTGTGGTAGTTTAGATAGTTTCTCCATCATTTTCTTCTATTGTGTAAATACTGTGTTTTTCTGGTTTGCTATTTTGACTGATAATCTCAGAAAAAATGGAGTTCTAGCTTATTTTCTGACTGTACCAAGAAGTATGGGTTCAGTAGAAACAAGGCTAGACTCCCTCATTGTACATTATGTAAATATGGAAGTCTTTCAGAGAGTTGGTAGCATGCTAAAAATCTTTCCCTAGGTGAGTTGGTTAACACCCAGTTAGGGAAAGACAGTGCAAAGTTAGTTCCTACGTTGCAGGGGTGTTGTATCTTCATTAAAAAAATGTGTGCAGTGGTTGCAGGGGCCTTCAAAATGGTGTTCAAGAAGGCAGAGTCTTTGTTTGGTCTTTTGGAGGTTGGAACAAGCTGAATAGTCCAAGAAAAGAAGCAAAGAAAATCCTAGTTCTTGCAAGAACAGGGTACACCTGTGTACGGACAGAAGAATGGTCCAAAACCAAAAAAATCTTGAAGGGCTCCAAATTTAAGCCAGGGTGACAGATGCAAGTTTGGCCTAGTTAGGTGAAGGGGAGGAGTGATAAGCAATTTCCTTGTGTGAGGAAACCTAAAAGGGGCTCAAACCTAGTAGCCCTTCCCAAACCCTAAACTAGGGTTTAATGAAAGTGATAGAAGAAAGAAGGTATGTGCTTGGACAGGAACCCTCCCTAGACCATTTTGAAGCTTTGAAAACCTATGCACACCCCTAAAATGAGGTTAGGAAGAATTTGGAGGCTAACTGGTCTTTAAGCTTATTAAGGGCTATATGGTGAATGTGTGGAAAAGCACCAAGAATTGCTTGGTAGCAACAAATTAGAGATGATAGCAGGGTTGGCAATGAACCAGGGGTACCTAAAATAGCATAGGACCTACATGTTGAATGGTGGATGAAGTGACACCAAGGGGTTATCAAAGGTGAGACCCAGAGCATTGAGATTGTGATTGTCTTAATCCAAGCCTGTCCCTATCATGTGGTTTCATTGGTTAAAGAAGCTCATCGTAATGGAGATTCCAATGTTACACAAAGGGAAATTGATTTAGCATATGGTTTAAGAGATAAACAGGTCGTATAAATATATTAATCACCCATATTATTTAATTATTTCAATTATATTGATGTATATATATGTTGAGATTGTTTTGTTTGCATACATTCGGCCAAGAATTTTTATGTTTATCAACTGACAATATTGCAATAATTTTTACATGTTTGACATATTGCAAGTGAAACACCACAAGGCTATGTGGTGCAATGGTCTTAAATTTCAAATCAAAATGTTGGATGACATGAAGAAAAATTGTGATTCTAGTATAACTGCAGTCTTTCAAGTGACTAATGTTTCATCTAGAAGCGACATACATCCAGAAGTCTCAAAAAATTGATACTATGGGATTTTGGATGATATACTTGAGTGTGACTTTAAGTCCTTCAAATTAATTATGTTCATTTTCCTATGGTTTTAGCTACAATTGAATGAAAATGATCTTGAGAGAACTGTTATTGAACATGATAATGGATTTACCATGGTTAATACAAGGTTGATCGAGCGAGCTAGAAATGAGCCCTATGTTCTTCCAAGCTAATGTGAGCAGGTATTTTACTCAGAGGTTCTAGGTAAACTGGGTTGGTCATTTGTTGTTAGACATGATCCAAGAGGAAGGTCGGTAAAGTATAATGTGGTGGAAGAAGAAGATACCGAAGAACTAGAAGATGATGTAGATGATGATCAGGACCTCAATGCTTAGCTGAGGATGTCCTCGCTTAAGATGTCAAGAGGGGAGGAACTAGATCATGATGATGTAGAGCACGTTCATGAAGACATCCGTGTAGCTGATGATACACTAATCCTTACAATGTCGAATCTACATCGTAATGGGATACGCATAAAGAGTTGATGAAGAAGAAGATCATTGACATTGAAATGTATGTTATGTGATTATATTATCTATTTGATATTAATTTCTTGATAGAATTATATTTGACTTATGTGGTTACATAATTAATTCATGATATTTTTAATTTTTATGCCATTACATAATAATTTAATGATGTACTTTTTAATGTTTGAAAGGTCAAAATATTAAAACATTTCAATAGTGATGTTAACAACCTTGAAATTAGTGTGTTTTATGTTTCATGTGATCATAAAAGATTAAAAAGTCAGTTGTAGAGGTGGTTGTTCAGTGGTTGACGTGTAAAGGCCTTTAAAAGGAATAAAGTGATCATTGTAATGGTTGTTGATGGTGGAGGATTTAAAATACAAGCTCTTGACATTCGAAAAATTTGTGTATTTCTTCAAAATTTCTTGTATTTTTTCCGTTATGCAACACCTGATGGTCGCTTTCATATTTTACGTGAAATCAATTCCGTAAGTCATGAAGATATGTGTTAGCTTTGATTTGAATCTTACTTGAGAGCTTAAGGTGTTGATTTGAGTTAGAAAGCTTCATTTCTTTGCATACAACCCGATTACCCTATTTTTGAGGGTTTTGTAGTCCAAACATGATATAAAGGGGATCTTACACTTTTTGTGATTACTGCAGCTTGTGTAAGAG
>VDFB02072274.1:53190160-53208890 GCA_007258455.2 Sequoia sempervirens
GTGCACAAAATAATTGTAAATGGGAAACATAGTGTTGGATTTCAGTTATTTGAATTTCCTTGTTTAAATGTAAAGGGTTGTCTCATGGTGGGTTGTTTGCTTCTTCACACCCATAGTTTTACAACATGGAATGTTACAAGACAGTATGAATGTATTCAACATCACACATTCCATTGTTGTGTTTAAATTTTGAACCATTGAAAATAAAAAGTACACAAAATAATTGCGATTAGGAAAACACAATGTTGGGTTTTAGTTATGTGAATCTCCCAGTTCAAATGTAAAGGGTTGTCTCATGGTTAGTTGCTTGCTTTTTAACACCCACGGTCTTGCAACATGGCATGTTACAAAACACTATAAATGTGTTCAAAATCACATATTTTATTTTTGTGTTTAAATTTTGCATTATTGAAAAAAAAGTGCAGAAAATAATTGTAATTGTGAAACATAATGTTGGGTTTCAGTTATTTGAATCTCCGTGTTTAAATGTAAAGTGTTGTCTCATTGTGGGTTGCTTGCGTCTTAACACCCACGGTTTTACAACATAGGATGTTACAAGATAGTAAGGATGTCTTCCAAATCACACATTCCATTGCTGTGTTTAAATTTCACTCAATTGAAAAAAAAAGTGAAGAAAATAATTGTAATTGGAAAAACACAATGTTGGGTTTCAGTTATTTGAATCACCCTATTTAAATTTAAAGGGTTGTCTCATGGTGGGTTGCTTGCTTCTTAACACCCATGATTTTGCAACATGGAATGTTACAAGATAATATGAATGTCTTCCAAATCACACATTCCATTTTTGTGTTTAAATTTCACTCAATTGAAAAAAAAAGTGCACAAAATAATTTTAAATGGGAAACACAGTGTTGGGTTTCAATTATTTGAATATCCATGTTTAAATGTGAAGGGTTGTCTCATGGTGGGTTTTTGCTTCTTAACATCCATGGTTTTGTAACATTGAATGTTGCAAAACAGTGTGAATGTCTTCAAAATCAAACATTCTATTGTTGTGTTTAAATTTCACTCGATTAAAAAAAATTGAACAAAATAATTGTGAATGGGAAACACAGTGCTAGGTTTCAGTTATTTCAATCTCCCAGTTTAAATGTAAAGGGTTGTCTCATGGTGGGTTGCTTGATTCTTAACACACACACTTTTGCAACATGGAATGTTACAAAATAGTATGAATGTCTTCGAAATCACACATTCCATTGTTGTGTTTTAATTTTAGTCAATTGAGAAAAAGTTGCACAAAATAATTGTGAATGGGAAACACAGTGTTGGGTTTTAGTTATTTGAATCTCCTTGTTTAAATGTAAAGGGTTGTCTCATGGTGGGTTGCTTGCTTCTTAACACCCACGCTTTTGCAACATGGAATGTTACAAAGCAGTATGAATTTCTTTAAAATCACACATTCCATTTTTGTGTTTAAATTTCGCTCCATTTAAAAAAAAGGTGCACAAAATAATTGTAAATGGGAAACACAGTGTTGGGTTTCAGTTATTTGAATCTTCGTGTTTAAATGTAAAAGGTCGTCTCATGTTGGGTTGCTTGCTTCTTAACACCCACAGTGTTTCAACATGGAATGCTACAAAATAGTATGAATGTCTTCCAATTCACACATTCCATTGTTGTGTTTAGATTTTGCACCATTGAAAAAAAATTGTGCACAAAATAATTACAATTGGGAAAACATAGTGTTGGGTTCCAGTTATTTGAATCTCCCTGTTCAAATGTAAAGGGTTGTCTCATGGTGGGTGGCTTGATTCTTAACACCCACGGTTTTGCAAAATGGAATGTTACAAAACAATATGAATTTCTTTTGAAATCACACATTCCATTGTTGTGTTGAATTTTTGTATGATTGAAAAAATCAAGTGCAAAAAATAATTGTGATTTGGAAAACATAGTGTTGGGTTTCAGTTATTTGAATCTCCTTGTTTAAATGTCAAAGGTTTTGTCATGGTGGGTTGCTTGCTTCTAAACACCTACAATTTTTCAACATGGAATGTTAGAAAACTGTATGAATGTCTTTAAAATAATGCATTCCATTGTTGTGTTTACATTTTAGTCGATTGAAAAAAAAAGTGCACAAGATAATTGTAAATGGGAAACACAGTGTTGGGTTTCAGTTATTTGAATCTCCCTATTTAAATGTAAAGGGTTGTCTCATGGTGGGTTGCTTGCTTCTTAACACCCATGGTTTTGCAACATGAAATGTTACAAAATAGTATGAATGTCTTTAAAATCACACATTTCATTGTTGTGTTTTAATTTTAGTTGATTGAAAAAAAGGTGCGCAAAATAATTGCAATTGGAAAAACGCGGTGTTGGGTTTCAGTTATTTGAATCTCCCTATTTAAATGTGAAGGGTTGTCTCATGGTGGGTTGCTTGTTTCTTAACACCCATGGTTTTGCAACATGGAATGTTACAAAACAATATGAATTCCTTCAAAATCACACATTCTGTTGTGTTTAAATTTCGCATGATTGAAAGAAAAGTGCACAAAATAATTCTAAATGGGAAAAGACAGTGTTGGGTGTCAGTTATTTGAATCTCCTTGTTTAAATGTAAATGGTTGTCTCATGGTGGGTTGTTTGCTTCTTAACACCCATAGTTTTGTGACATGGAATGTTACAAGATAGTATGAATGTCTTCAAAATCACACATTCCATTGTTGTGTTTAAATTTTACACGATTGAAAGAAAAGTGCACAAAATAATTGTAATTTGGAAAAAATAGTGTTGGGTTTCAGTTATTTGAATCTCCTTGTTTAAATGTAAATGGTTTATTATGGTGGGTTGCTTGCTTCTTAACACCCACACTTTTACAACATGGAGTTTTACAAATCAGTATGAATGTCTTCAAAATCACACATTCTATTGTTGTGTTTAAATTTTTGCATGATTGAAAAAAAAAGTGAACAAAATATTTGTAATTTGAAAAACACAGTGTTCGGTTTCAGTTATAAGTATATTTTATTTGTAGTTTTGGAGCAACTGCTTCCTTTTCAACCCTTAGGACAGCAACGTCCATTTTTTCGATAGAGTTTTGAGTGTCTTCAATACTTTTTTGTAGCTTTGCAGCCACTTTTTGCTTAGCTTTGAGAGTTTCTTTCTCATTAGAGAATGCAAAGTTTTTTTGTTTGATAAGTTATTTACAAAACTTGTCTACCTTTTCACATATGGCTTTCATGTCTCCAGCCAACTGTTTCTCTTTTTTTGGAATGAAAACCTTTTCTTGTTTACACAATACGAATGTCATGAAAGGAACATTTTCAAAATATAAAACAAGTCATAGCTAGACTACAAATTGAACTTTCTCTAATTAATAAACTATAGGCATGTTGGAAAACACTGTGGGTAGTAGTTTCTATATGTTTGCTTGTTGTAAGTTGAAGGGTGGAAATTTTTTCTTTTGTGCTTGATGCTCTTTTGTTGGTCATGTTTAGTTTTATGTTCATAGATGTCTGGCTTCATTGACTCATTTCTTATCACCAGATGCAAATATCATGTTTTTTCTTTTCACATTGTTGGCAGCCATAGAAGTAATTACATGGTATTATTCATGTTAGGCTTATAGGCTACATAAAAAGTTGTAGGTTGGACTTAACATCTTGTTGTTCAACCTACACTTTTTTAGTTCATGAATTATCATATACACTTTTGTTGGTCATGTTAACTCACCCCAAATGGAAGGGTCTATATCACAACATGCCTGCTAAGGTAAAACATGTTTGTACGCCCCATATACTGTGACATCTTATTTTTCTTTCACATGAGGTTGTGATTTTACATGTGATCTTTATGTCCACTTCGAGGTTCCAATAAACACTATTTTTTTGAACATGCATTGGTTGACATCATGGTTGATATGAAAATTTACACATGTATGACTTTCTTGATTCACTCCATTACCGATTCATGATTTTGTCAACAAATGCAAAAAACTTTTTATCCTTTTGGCGTTGCTAACAACAATGGATGCACATTTATTTACATAGAAGGTTCTAAAAAGTTTTGGTTTCCCTCTAACCTTTCCTCTCCATTAACACATACACATGCACCACAACCAAGGTATCTTCCCTAATACATCCATTATTGTAACTATAGAATTAATTACATAGTGTTATGCACATTACACTCATACGCCACATACAAAGTTGTAGGTTGAACTAATCATCATGTGGTTCAACCTTCACTTCCTTTTTTTATTAATTTCTAGATGTGCCTTTGCTACACATGTTAAGTCACCCTAAACAAAAGGTTGAATATCACAACATGCCTTCTTAGGTAAAAGAGGTTTGTACACCCCATATTCTTTGAAATATTTGTTATATTTACATGTGGATTTGCAGTCTTTATGTTAGTGTGGAGGTTCACCTATAAGCTATGTTTTCCAACCTGCATTCGCTTACATCATGGTTGATAGAAAATTTTACACCTTTTTACCTTTCCTCATACTCTCCATTACTGATTCATCTTTATTTCAACAGATGCAACAAACATGTTATTATTTTGGCGTTGCTCATAGCAATGGATGCAATTATTCTTTTTACATACAAGGTTGTCATCAAAGGTTTTGCTTGCCCTTTAACCCTTCCTATCCTTTAACACTTACACATGCAGCACAACCAATGTATCTTCTCATGATAATACATTTGTTGTTGCTATTGTATAAGTAATTACATAGTGTGATGCATGTTACACTCCTATGCCACATACGAATTTCTAGGTTGAACCACTAATCGTGTGGTTCAACCTTCGATTATTTATTTCGTTAATTGCTAGATGTGTTTTTTCTCCTCAAGTTAAGTCACGTGAAATGGAAGGCTAAATATCACAACATGCCTCGTCAGGTAAAAGAGGTTTGTACACCCCATATTCTCTGAAATCTTTGTTAATTTTTTTGTTTTCATTATCTATGTCCACATGTACGTTGAGATGGACTGTCTGATTTCTAGCCTATGTTTCTATTATATTTTATGCGTAGCTTGATTGAATCTATCACCTTTAATTTTCCTCGGTTCAAGCTGACAACCTCCTATTGGTTTCACGTGGCTAACAACAATGCAAGCACATTTTATCTATGTTTAATGAATGATTTCTTTCTTTTTCTTGACACAATCCACACTAATTTTAAATATTCATCCAATTCTATCATTTCCTAGAATGGGGGGAGGTTTGAAATGGAAGAAGCAAGATGAACTATAGGAACAAGATGTACAAAATGGAGACTCTCTTTTTTCCTCTTCTGATTTGGAATGGGTTGCTATTTCTGTCAACAAGGATAAGGTCCCTGACCTTGTTGCAACAATTCCTCGTAGGAGACTTGATCATTTCATTCACAGTGAAATGTTCGTTGAAGATTTCAAAACTAAATTTGTGTACAAGAAAACAAGAGATCCTACCACCTTGTGTCCCCTCAACGACAAAACTTATGGCAAAACAATTTTGTATCAAAGGTTTGTATCTTTCGACATTCATTTCTATGGTCAAATGATATTTTACTCTCTCTTGGTTCAACATGATGAGATGATGCCTTTGTCACAACTACTGGTGTCAATACAGTCCTCAAGACAATAGAGAGTAGCCTCCACTAGAGAAGAAACCACATAAGACATTTATATAAATGTGAGGTTGTCAATACCACTTCATGGTAAAGGTTATGAATGGAAAACCCGATGTTGCCTATATTATCTACAAAGAAATGTTCCACATTGATAAAAATGTTCAATATTTCCATGGCATTCACAACACAAGTGGAGAGAAGTGTTTTTTGTTTTCCGCTAATCTATCTATGGAGTGCAAAAGCTATATTGAAAGCCTTTTGCTCATGGACATCAATGTCAATGCAATAATGGATAGAAACATCAGTGATCCTATCTTATATGGAATGATGTCCAAGAGAGATCAATTCCTTACAAGAAATGATGTAATGAATGCTTGGAAAAAGGTGCATTCTACTCACACATAGAAACACAACATTGATTCGATAAGTATCCTACTGTGGAGTGAACAGGACTTTGACAACTTCTACTTTCAATGGCCCGATGGGAACAATACACCTTTTGTTATTGGGGTTCAAAATTCATGGATGTTGGATAGGATGGTTAGCCACTTGCACAATTCAGTCATCTCGATGGATTCCACATTTTCAACTAACAAATATGGGGTGAGGCCTTACAAACATTGACAAATAGTTCTTCATGTTTTCAATGATATTGCTAGCTGTAAACCTAAACAATGCTCACACTGAGTTCTTCTATCTATAGTATCCATTGTTTAATCTCCTCATTTTCAATGAGTAACAGAGTGGTGTGTTGGTTGCATGGGTAGTCTCCTCACAAAACAAGATTTAGGACATCTCTACATGGATACATGTATTGCATGACCGTGGCAAAAGAGCTAGATCCGACTAGAGAATCATTGCATTTTTGACCGATGATGCGACTACAAAAATCCAAGCCATATAGTATGTGCATCCCTTTCTTCATTTGTGTACCTTTCTCATTTTCTATTTATTTTTAATGCCACTTTCTCATGCAATTGAGCAGTAAACAATATCGTTTGTATTTTCTATTAGGGTTGTCTTTCAAAGTCGTGTGCTTCTATGCCTTTGGCATGTCAAAAGGGCTTGGCTAAATAATGTATATAAGTACACAGCCAAGGAAAAGGCAATGAAATATTCCACAATCTTGGCATGATCATGATGGAAATTGGTGACACCGAAGATGTCACTCAACTATTGAACTCTTTCTTTCAATAGTTCAATAATTAGCCTCGATTCTTAGAGTACTTCAACAAGACTTGGTGTGAAGGAGAAGGTCGAATTGGTGAGTTGACAATTTTCATCACCTTGCAGGATTCACACCATTGAAATTCTTTGATGTTACCTCTAATACGTTGTGGTTTAATTGACTATTGGATTTTTTTTCGCAGCCATGTGGGTGAAAAATTGTTGACTATTCCCACATGCCAACTAGGATACAAATGCAACCATTGATTCTTACCATTGCACACTCAAAACTTGATACTTGTGTGATCATTCAAAAAAATGCACTAGGAGAATGGACTATTTGTATTACACACTTTTGTATAAAATGGAACCATTTTATAGGAAAAAGGAAAAGTTGCAGCATTATGGTTTTTTGATGAACCAAAAGTGTTTAAATATGTGATCTACTTTGGAGCTGGCTAAGGCAATTCTGGACAATGACTGTATTCCTGAGGAAACAAATCCTGGACAGTACTAGGTGAAAAGTCAAAGTAGATCAATGCACTAGCTTGTTCAGAAATTTGGGGAGCACCTTTTTGTTTGTGACTGCCCTTGGAGTTTGTAGTGGAACACTTGCAAACATGTCCTCAAGGTTGTTGACTTGATTAAAAAATCATCTACCATTGAAGGGGTGGTCCACGGTAAGTGAATTTCAATTCAAATTGCATTACTTTATGAGAGTCAATTGTGTTTTTCATTTTCTACTGGCTAATAAAAATTTATTCTATGTGGTCATTTAGATGGGGGAAGTCAACCAATTGATAGAGGGATAGATTTGAACGAGACATTGTCGTAGGGGGTGTAGAAGAAAACAATCCTAATGTTCTCACCCCTACACAAGCTGCTTCTATCACTCATGTATATGATGAACATGTGGTCACAATGTCTCTTTGGAATGACACAAATGAACTCTTGAACAAAGTGATGCGTACACCACTACAATCTCTACAACAAGTGCAATCATACGCAAAATGTGTGGATAGGTTTCTAAAGGACCTACGACAATCAAATGCATTTTCATTTGAATTCATTCTAGATCTTGATCAAGCTGCAACTAGCACCATTCACATGCATCCATGGTTTAATGCAAGAAGGGATCATCGTCGACGTCCAACCCAATGTACGAAGAATTCCACACAACATTCAGATCACCGAACCCCTCTAGATGACTCCTTTCCCTTCTCTGCAAACAATAGTTTGAATCTAAATGTAAATATGCAATGTGAGACTTCAAGCGCAACTGCTATGGATGTGGCAGAGGATACAACATCTAATACAGGTGACTATGAGAAAATCAATTTCAATTTACATATTGTAATAGGAAATGGTATTAGAAATTTCTTTTTTGCAGTATGTGCTTGTACCACGTCATACACTTTCTGATTTCTTTTTTGGCTTTTTTCATTCACTTCAGCATTCCAATCTAGGGAAAGGAGTCCTCGTCGGTGACTGTCCTTCGTAAGTGTAAACCCAATGGAAGGTATGGTTCGAATTTAATAACTATGCTTACATAAGTCAAATTTTTGGTATGAAATTATGCAATACTATGCTTCCTTATAAAAAATTTCCTACAGTGACAGGTTGATTTTGGCCAATGTGCCTTCGCTCTGTTGCTTCTTCAAGTCTTACTAAGGATTGCACAAGCATATTTCAATGAACCTTCATCTGTAGGTAAGAATATTTATTTTTTTTACTTAGTTCAGTGCGTGGGAAATCCATTCGGGCTATTTAGAAGAGGTTGAATGAAATTTAGAAGTGTAAAGAGCAAGAAATTCAAAATCTTCCTATGAACCCTTAACAAGGGGTTTTGAGAGTCTTGTGAGGTTTTAGGCCTTCATCCCACCGATGCAGGTTTAGAGGAATGGTGGGATGGATTGTAATGGGTGTAATTAGGATACTTTTAAGAAGTGTGTCTATTGAATCATGTAGGGGAAGTGAAGCATTCAATGTTTGGTTGTTGATCTTTAGAAAATATAGAAGTTTTCCAATAAAAAAGGATGTGTACAAGTTGGTAATTGAGGAAAGTGCATTCAATGGGGATGAAAGTTTGTTCCTAAAGCATGGGAAGACATTTCTAAACATGTTTCATACAATGGTAGAGCATGGGAAGGTTTGGAATATAGTATTCTATTAAACCATCATTTGTTAGAGTTTTTTTTGTGCATAAAGTAAGGGTTTAGTGGATCAATATTTGCTTGAGCCTTTGTATTCCTAAAAGTATATGATTCCTAAGTTTTGAGACTTGTTAAAGGACTATTTGAAGTCATTAGGTGTTTTGATGATGATTTAAGACCTCCTCCTTTGTAAATTTGGGCTAATTGAGTGCATTTCCAGTGGTACAGTCATGTTTTCAAGCATTCTTTTCAAAACAATAGCATCTGAATTTGTGATATGCTAAAATTGGCACAAATGGGTTTCTAGAACAACAAATAGCTTAATGGGTTTCAATTTAGTTTCGATAGAATGCCCGCTTTTGCCAAGTTGCAAAGCTACTAGACACTATTTCATTAAACCCTCATTTTGAGCCATTTTTCATGAGGTTTTTATGGAAGCCAATGTTCCTAAGCTTACCAAATTTCTTAAAAATAGTAATCATATCAGAATCTACAGAAGAATGCTTAGTTGAATGAGAAGTAGAAGTTTCCTTTGATTTTCTCTGCCATGGTGGTATTTTATACCCATGATCAATTTCTTTAGACTGATGAGCAGAAGGCTTTTGATGTAATTTGAGCTGTTTCTCCACATCTTTCTTTTCTTGCTCTAACTGCTTCATCTTGGCTAAATGCTGATGTACAACTTTTCTTCTTTCTTCTCTTGTGCAGGCTATTTTGTAGGGGTCTTTGGATTTTTCAATCTGAATTTTTGTATTGATGTCACCAATTGTTGTTTTTAACAAAGTGACCAAAAATCTTCATCTGAGTCAAACTCAGTTCTGAGTTACTGCTGCTTGAATGAGATAGAGTCTTCAATTTTCTTCTATCTTTAGATCTCAGCATGAAATTAGAATCAGGGACAATTTCTACAAGCTCATATAAATCTGTTAGCTGATCAGTAAATTGTATAACATCCCAATCTGATTTGCTTTTTCAAAACAAGCATAAATCTTTGTTCCAGGGTTTAATTTTTTGGGACAGTTAGTTGCATAATGGGGTCCATTGCAAATGAAACATTTGACCTTTTATTTGAGAATTATTCTCCTTTTTAATAACCAAGGAGGGTTATGAGTATTTTTTTCTGATAAGGAATTGCCCAGTAATGCTTTTTTCTACCATATCTACCATGTTTACTTCTTTGAATCTGAATTCTCCATCATGGTAGTGCTTTTTCTTTTTAGAGCATTTATGGCATCTGCAGTTTTGTTCCACAACCTTTTTTCTTTTTGAATTCCTTTAATTGCTGGAAATCTTTTAACTGGTTGATTGGAGGAAGATTGCAAAATTCTTTCAGATTACAAGTATAATTATATTCTTCTTTGTTTAACTGTAATGTCTAAGAGACATTGTTTTTCTAACTTGTATCTGATCAATCTTCTTAATGTAGGAAAACTGACATCATCAAGATGCTGATTTTCTTTTCTGATGATATAATCTTGTGCCCAAGCACCTAATCCACATGGTAATGAATTTAGATAATACTGCTTTGTAGTAAGATCATGCATCTTATTAGCAGCTACCATGTATGATTCAAACATACAGTTATAAGCATCAAATTTTGCCAAATTTTTTAGCTTCATAGACTGTAAAATCTTATTTGCTTCAACTGCTTGATTAGATATATCATCACAGAATAATTCAGTTAATAGCCATTTGAATTCATCAAATCCGGCTTGAAAGATGTCATCTTTTCCTAAGTTTTTAAGATCAACCAAAACAGGATCTGTAGGTTGTGTAGGAGTGACTTTAGGGAGAGGTCCAACATCTGGAAGATTATTCCACCAGTTGCGTAACTTTCCTGTCATTAGCCTAACTGCATACAGAACTTTTCCAGGTTCTGTCCATGTTCCTCCTCTTTCAAAGAGATTTTCTAATGTATCTATCCAAGTGCAAAGAGCTTCATAAGGATTGACCAATTTATCTATATTTAAAATATAACCACTAGATGCATAAGGACACATCTGTTCAGGTCTCAAATTTTCAGTAACTGGCTCTTGCATCTCTATATCCATGGAGAGTTTTTTAAGAGATTCCCATGGTTCTTGTTCATTCACTTGCTGATAAGTGGACAGATCTAGAAGATTTAAAGGATCCTCATCATCAATATTTACAGAGGATGAAAGGTCAGTGTTGTCAGTAAATGTAAGACCAGTATCAGAAAGAGAAAGTTCTGAATCTTTATTTGCAAAAATTGGTTCATCCATATAAACAGGTTCTTCTATTTCAGGTTCAACACCAATTTCTTCTAACCAATCTTTTAAAGGTTCTTTCTGTTCTTGTGCTGGAAATTTTTTTTCTTTACCTACTGAAGTATGCTCCTTAGGGGGCAAGAATATATGTATAGACTTTTTCTTAGAAGAAGAAGAAGTCGAGGCAGCTGAAGAAGATTTCTTTCTCTGTATGAGGACCTTTTGTTTGTGCTGGGGTTCTGGAATATTTACCTGTGGAGATTGTTCCTTTTCTTCTCCAGAACTACTACTGTCCTTGCCAGTCTGTGTCACCCTAATCTTTTTTGTATATAATCTGACCTTTTCCAATTTTTTAGAAATATTGGATAAAAGAATATTTTTCTCATCAGCATCATCTTTTCTAGATGTTTCATTGTTCTGCTGATTTCCATAAATGTGGGTCAGATAGTTATCCTGGTGTTCTTGAACAGACATAACTTTCTTAATGTTGGTATGTGTTTGACCAACATCATAACTTACACTGGCAACTTCATTTGACAAAGATCCACAAAAATGTTCAATATTTTTGATTACAGAGAAATGTTGTTGCTGATCTTCAAAAATAATATCAATCTTATCTAAAGTATGTTCAGAAGTATTTACAGAGTGTTTGACATCAATTGCTATGTCATCTATGTTGTCTTGTGCAGAAGCTAACCACTGAGAAACCCAGTTCCTTTGAGCCTCTGAATTCTTTTGTTTCCTTCCCAAATCTGTATGAATCTTTGATTCATATTTTGTCCAATGATTTTTATCAGGATTTATTTGCATAAATCCGTCAGATGGAGGCCATCTTCCTGGTTCTAAACTAATTATCTCCTATTCTTGATGGTTGATTTCCATCTTATATTTATGTCTCTTCTCAGTTTCTGCTCTAGGAAGGTGCTTCTTAAGAGGTTTTTCTCTTCACATGCATCCTTTTTCACTCATCTTTGTGAGTTTTATCCCTTTTCCTTTTTTATCAGACTGAGATTCTGGTTTTGACGTTAAAGCTAGCCTTTGTTTCATACAATGGCAGAGCATGGGAAGGTTTGGAATATAGTATTCTATTAAACCATCATTTGTTAGAGTTTTTTTTGTGCATAAAGTAAGGGTTTAGTAGATCAATATTTGCTTGAGCCTTTGTATTCCTAAAAGTATATGATTCCTAAGTTTTGAGACTTGTTAAAGGACTATTTGAAGTCATTAGGTGTTTTGATGATGATTTAAGACCTCCTCCTTTGTAAATTTGGGCTAATTGAGTGCATTTCCAGTGGTACAGTCATGTTTTCAAGCATTCTTTTCAAAACAATAGCATCTGAATTTGTGATATGCTAAAATTGGCACAAATGGGTTTCTAGAACAACAAATAGCTTAATGGGTTTCAATTTAGTTTCGATAGAATGCCCGCTTTTGCCAAGTTGCAAAGCTACTAGACACTATTTCATTAAACCCTCATTTTGAGCCATTTTTCATGAGGTTTTTATGGAAGCCAATGTTCCTAAGCTTACCAAATTTCTTAAAAATAGTAATCATATCAGAATCTACAGAAGAATGCTTAGTTGAATGAGAAGTAGAAGTTTCCTTTGATTTTCTCTGCCATGGTGGTATTTTATACCCATGATCAATTTCTTTAGACTGATGAGCAGAAGGCTTTTGATGTAATTTGAGCTGTTTCTCCACATCTTTCTTTTCTTGCTCTAACTGCTTCATCTTGGCTAAATGCTGATGTACAGCTTTTCTTCTTTCTTCTCTTGTGCAGGCTATTTTGTAGGGGTCTTTGGATTTTTCAATCTGAATTTTTGTATTGATGTCACCAATTGTTGTTTTTAACAAAGTGACCAAAAAATCTTCATCTGAGTCAGAACTCAGTTCTGAGTTACTGCTGCTTGAATGAGATAGAGTCTTCAATTTTCTTCTATCTTTAGATCTCAGCATGAAATTAGAATCAGGGACAATTTCTACAAGCTCATATAAATCTGTTAGCTGATCAGTAAATTGTATAACATCCCAATCTGGATTTGCTTTTTCAAAACAAGCATAAATCTTTGTTCCAGGGTTTAATTTTTTGGGACAGTTAGTTGCATAATGGGGTCCATTGCAAATGAAACATTTGACCTTTTTATTTGAAGAATTATCTCTCCTTTTTAATAACCAAGGAGGGTTATGAGTATTTCTTTTCTGATAAGGAATTGCCCTGTAATGCTTTTTTCTACCATATCTACCATGTTTACTTCTTTTGAATCTGAATTCTCCATCATGGTAGTGCTTTTTCTTTTTAGAGCATTTATGGCATCTGCAGTTTTGTCCACAACCTTTTTTCTTTTTGAATTCCTTTAATTGCTGGAAATCTTTTAACTGGTTGATTGGAGGAAGATTGCAAAATTCTTTCAGATTACAAGTATAATTATATTCTTCTTTGTTTAACTGTAATGCTCCTAAGAGACATTGTTTTTCTAACTTGTATCTGATCAATCTTCTTAATGTAGGAAAACTGACATCATCAAGATGCTGATTTTCTTTTCTGATGATATAATCTTGTGCCCAAGCACCTAATCCACATGGTAATGAATTTAGATAATACTGCTTTGTAGTAAGATCATGCATCTTATTAGCAGCTACCATGTATGATTCAAACATACAGTTATAAGCATCAAATTTTGCCAAATTTTTTAGCTTCATAGACTGTAAAATCTTATTTGCTTCAACTGCTTGATTAGATATATCATCACAGAATAATTCAGTTAATAGCCATTTGAATTCATCAAATCCGGCTTGAAAGATGTCATCTTTTCCTAAGTTTTTAAGATCAACCAAAACAGGATCTGTAGGTTGTGTAGGAGTGACTTTAGGGAGAGGTCCAACATCTGGAAGATTATTCCACCAGTTGCGTAACTTTCCTGTCATTAGCCTAACTGCATACAGAACTTTTCCAGGTTCTGTCCATGTTCCTCCTCTTTCAAAGAGATTTTCTAATGTATCTATCCAAGTGCAAAGAGCTTCATAAGGATTGACCAATTTATCTATATTTAAAATATAACCACTAGATGCATAAGGACACATCTGTTCAGGTCTCAAATTTTCAGTAACTGGCTCTTGCATCTCTATATCCATGGAGAGTTTTTTAAGAGATTCCCATGGTTCTTGTTCATTCACTTGCTGATAAGTGGACAGATCTAGAAGATTTAAAGGATCCTCATCATCAATATTTACAGAGGATGAAAGGTCAGTGTTGTCAGTAAATGTAAGACCAGTATCAGAAAGAGAAAGTTCTGAATCTTTATTTGCAAAAATTGGTTCATCCATATAAACAGGTTCTTCTATTTCAGGTTCAACACCAATTTCTTCTAACCAATCTTTTAAAGGTTCTTTCTGTTCTTGTGCTGGAAAATTTTTTTCTTTACCTACTGAAGTATGCTCCTTAGGGGGCAAGAATATATGTATAGACTTTTTCTTAGAAGAAGAAGAAGTCGAGGCAGCTGAAGAAGATTTCTTTCTCTGTATGAGGACCTTTTGTTTGTGCTGGGGTTCTGGAATATTTACCTGTGGAGATTGTTCCTTTTCTTCTCCAGAACTACTACTGTCCTTGCCAGTCTGTGTCACCCTAATCTTTTTTGTATATAATCTGACCTTTTCCAATTTTTTAGAAATATTGGATAAAAGAGTATTTTTCTCATCAGCATCATCTTTTCTAGATGTTTCATTGTTCTGCTGATTTCCATAAATGTGGGTCAGATAGTTATCCTGGTGTTCTTGAACAGACATAACTTTCTTAATGTTGGTATGTGTTTGACCAACATCATAACTTACACTGGCAACTTCATTTGACAAAGATCCACAAAAATGTTCAATATTTTTGATTACAGAGAAATGTTGTTGCTGATCTTCAAAAATAATATCAATCTTATCTAAAGTATGTTCAGAAGTATTTACAGAGTGTTTGACATCAATTGCTATGTCATCTATGTTGTCTTGTGCAGAAGCTAACCACTGAGAAACCCAGTTCCTTTGAGCCTCTGAATTCTTTTGTTTCCTTCCCAAATCTGTATGAATCTTTGATTCATATTTTGTCCAATGATTTTTATCAGGATTTATTTGCATAAATCCGTCAGATGGAGGCCATCTTCCTGGTTCTAAACTAATTATCTCCTATTCTTGATGGTTGATTTCCATCTTATATTTATGTCTCTTCTCAGTTTCTGCTCTAGGAAGGTGCTTCTTAAGAGGTTTTTCTCTTCACATGCATCCTTTTTCACTCATCTTTGTGAGTTTTATCCCTTTTCCTTTTTTATCAGACTGAGATTCTGGTTTTGACGTTAAAGCTAGCCTTTGTTTCATACAATGGCAGAGCATGGGAAGGTTTGGAATATAGTATTCTATTAAACCATCATTTGTTAGAGTTTTTTTTGTGCATAAAGTAAGGGTTTAGTAGATCAATATTTGCTTGAGCCTTTGTATTCCTAAAAGTATATGATTCTGATTTCGGACTTGTTAAAGGACTATTTAGAAGTCATTAGGTGCTTTGGTGATTTAAGACCTCCTCCTTTGTAAATTTACTGGGCTAATTAGAATGCATTTCCAGTGGTACAGTCCTTGTTTTCAAACTCTTTTCAAAACAATATGTCCCAATTTGTGATATGCTAAAATTGGCTAAATGGGTTTCTAGAACAACAAATAATAATGGTTTCAATTTAGTTTCGATAGAGATGCAGCTTTTGCCAAGTTAAAACACATTTATTTCATTAAACCCTCATTTTAGTTCATTTTCTTGGGGTTTTATGGGCTATTCCTAAACACAAATTTCTTAAAATGATATATCGAATCTGAAGAATTGAGAAGTAGAAGTTTCCTTTGATTTTCTCTGCCATGGTGGTATTTTATACCCATGATCAATTTCTTTAGACTGATGAGCAGAAGGCTTTTGATGTAATTTGAGCTGTTTCTCCACATCTTTCTTTTCTTGCTCTAACTGCTTCATCTTGGCTAAATGCTGATGTACAGCTTTTCTTCTTTCTTCTCTTGTGCAGGCTATTTTGTAGGGGTCTTTGGATTTTTCAATCTGAATTTTTGTATTGATGTCACCAATTGTTGTTTTTAACAAAGTGACCAAAAAATCTTCATCTGAGTCAGAACTCAGTTCTGAGTTACTGCTGCTTGAATGAGATAGAGTCTTCAATTTTCTTCTATCTTTAGATCTCAGCATGAAATTAGAATCAGGGACAATTTCTACAAGCTCATATAAATCTGTTAGCTGATCAGTAAATTGTATAACATCCCAATCTGGATTTGCTTTTTCAAAACAAGCATAAATCTTTGTTCCAGGGTTTAATTTTTTGGGACAGTTAGTTGCATAATGGGGTCCATTGCAAATGAAACATTTGACCTTTTTATTTGAAGAATTATCTCTCCTTTTTAATAACCAAGGAGGGTTATGAGTATTTCTTTTCTGATAAGGAATTGCCCTGTAATGCTTTTTTCTACCATATCTACCATGTTTACTTCTTTTGAATCTGAATTCTCCATCATGGTAGTGCTTTTTCTTTTTAGAGCATTTATGGCATCTGCAGTTTTGTCCACAACCTTTTTTCTTTTTGAATTCCTTTAATTGCTGGAAATCTTTTAACTGGTTGATTGGAGGAAGATTGCAAAATTCTTTCAGATTACAAGTATAATTATATTCTTCTTTGTTTAACTGTAATGCTCCTAAGAGACATTGTTTTTCTAACTTGTATCTGATCAATCTTCTTAATGTAGGAAAACTGACATCATCAAGATGCTGATTTTCTTTTCTAATGATATAATCTTGTGCCCAAGCACCTAATCCACATGGTAATGAATTTAGATAATACTGCTTTGTAGTAAGATCATGCATCTTATTAGCAGCTACCATGTATGATTCAAACATACAGTTATAAGCATCAAATTTTGCCAAATTTTTTAGCTTCATAGACTGTAAAATCTTATTTGCTTCAACTGCTTGATTAGATATATCATCACAGAATAATTCAGTTAATAGCCATTTGAATTCATCAAATCCGGCTTGAAAGATGTCATCTTTTCCTAAGTTTTTAAGATCAACCAAAACAGGATCTGTAGGTTGTGTAGGAGTGACTTTAGGGAGAGGTCCAACATCTGGAAGATTATTCCACCAGTTGCGTAACTTTCCTGTCATTAGCCTAACTGCATACAGAACTTTTCCAGGTTCTGTCCATGTTCCTCCTCTTTCAAAGAGATTTTCTAATGTATCTCATCCAAGTGCAAAGAGCTTCATAAGGATTGACCAATTTATCTATATTTAAAATATAACCACTAGATGCATAAGGACGCATCTGTTCAGGTCTCAAATTTTCAGTAACTGGCTCTTGCATCTCTATATCCATGGAGAGTTTTTTAAGAGATTCCCATGGTTCTTGTTCATTCACTTGCTGATAAGTGGACAGATCTAGAAGATTTAAAGGATCCTCATCATCAATATTTACAGAGGATGAAAGGTCAGTGTTGTCAGTAAATGTAAGACCAGTATCAGAAAGAGAAAGTTCTGAATCTTTATTTGCAAAAATTGGTTCATCCATATAAACAGGTTCTTCTATTTCAGGTTCAACACCAATTTCTTCTAACCAATCTTTTAAAGGTTCTTTCTGTTCTTGTGCTGGAAATTTTTTTTCTTTACCTACTGAAGTATGCTCCTTAGGGGGCAAGAATATATGTATAGACTTTTTCTTAGAAGAAGAAGAAGTCGAGGCAGCTGAAGAAGATTTCTTTCTCTGTATGAGGACCTTTTGTTTGTGCTGGGGTTCTGGAATATTTACCTGTGGAGATTGTTCCTTTTCTTCTCCAGAACTACTACTGTCCTTGCCAGTCTGTGTCACCCTAATCTTTTTTGTATATAATCTGACCTTTTCCAATTTTTTAGAAATATTGGATAAAAGAATATTTTTCTCATCAGCATCATCTTTTCTAGATGTCTCATTGTTTTGCTGATTTCCATAAATATGGGTCAGATAGTTATCCTGGTGTTCTTGAACAGAGATAACTTTTTTAATGCTGGTATGAGTTTGACCAACATCATAACTTACACTGGCAACTTCATTTGATAAAGATCCACAAAAATGTTCAATATTTTTTACTACAGAGAAATGTTGCTGCTGATCTTCAGAAATAATATCAATCTTATCTAAAGTATTTACAGAGTTATCTACAGATTGTTTGATATCAATTGCTATGTCATCAATATTGTCTTGTGCAGAAGCTAACCATTGGGAAACCCAGTTCCTTTGTGCTTCTGAATTCTTTTGTTTCCTTCCCAATTCTGTATGAATCTTTGATTCATATCTTCCCCAGGAATTTTGTCGGGATTTATTTGCACAAATCCATCTGATGGGGGCCATCTGCCTGGTTCTACACTGATTATCTCCTGTTCTTGATGGTTTATTTCCATCTTGTATTTATGTCTTTTCTCAGTTTCTGCTCTAGGAAGATGCTTCTTAAGAGGCTTTTCTCTTAGCATGCATCCTTTTTCACTCATCTTTGTGAGTTTTATCCCTTTTCCCTTTTTATCAGACTGAGATTCTGGTTTTGACGTTAAA
>VDFB02072274.1:53214750-53270739 GCA_007258455.2 Sequoia sempervirens
AAACAAGAAGGTGAACTTCAAAACATTCATTTCTTACAGCCTGCATAAAATAAGAAGTGAGACACAACCCACTGTGTTTTCCATGATGCAACTATTATGTAAATTATGTGTTGGAAAGATAAGAGCAGATATTGAAGAAGAGTGTTTTGCTAAAAGTAAGGGTTGTCAACAAATAAGAAGGTCAACTTCAAAACATTCATTTCTTACAGCCTGCATAAAAAATAAGTGAGCCACAACCCACTGTATTTTCCATGATGCAAATGTTATGTAAATTTTGTGTTGGAAACAGATTAGCAGATATTGAACAAGAGTGTTTTGGTCAAAGTAAGGGTTGTCAACAAACAAGAAGGTGAACTTCAAAACATTCGATTCTCATAGCCTACATAAAATAAGAAGTGAGACACAACCCACTGTGTTTTCCATGATGCAACTGTTATGTAAATTATGTGTTGGAAACATAAGAGCAGATATTGAAGAAGAGTGTTTTGCTGAAAGTAAGGGTTGTCAACAAACAAGAAGGTGAACTTCAAACCATTCTTTTGTTATAGTCTACATCAAATAATAAGTGAGTCACAACCCACTATTTTTTCCATCATGCAACTAACATGTGCATTTTGTGTTCCAAAAATATGAACATATATTGAAATGGAATGTTTGGTGAAAGCAAGGGGTTGTCATAAAAAAAAGGTGAACTTCAAAACATTGTTTTGTTAAAGTCTGCATAAAAGAAAGCGGTAATTCAAGAAGAATTGAGAAGGGAGTCACAACCCAGAGTGTTTTCCATCATGCAACTATTATGTGCATTTTCTGTTGGAAACGTATGAATTGATATTGAAATGGAATATTTGTTGAAAGTAAGGGTTGTTAAAAATTATGAAGGTCACCTTCAATACATTGTTTTCTTACAGTGTGCATAACATAAAGTGCTAGTTGCATGTGCTTACTTTTGTAAGTAAGTTTGACATAAATAATAAGACTTGAGGTGGCATTTCCTACCATTATTTGATGGCATTTGGAATTGTATGTAATGAAATTTGACATGGCAACAAAAAGTGTCATGAAATCTGCAAGAACATAGTCTTATATTTTATTTAATTAAGAATAGTAAACGCTTTTGACCCGGATCTATGAATTGGTGAGGTCACAAATGGGGGACCTCATCCCCAATATAAATTGTCAAAAAGTACAGCCCAAAGGGATTGGAGCCTTGATGGAAAGATTAACAATACAACTTAACAATCGCACAATGGCACTCTTGGTAGAAGACCGTATTGTTGAAACATACCAAAGTACTATAATTCCACATGATAATTGATCAAAAATTAGAGGATCATAGATAATGTAATTCCACACCATAATTGTTCAATAATTACATGATCAAAGATAATGTAATTCCACACCATAATTGTTCAATAATTACATGATCAAAGATATTGAAATGTGCTTACATTTGTAAGTAAGATGACATACATAAGTAAGTTTTCATAACAAAGTAAATGACATAGGACAATGCATTTTCCAACACTGTAAGCAATGCAATCATTTTATTTGTTCCCATCACATGGAAAAAGGAAATGCCATTTTTACTCAACCAACTAGTTATCAAAATTGAAAGTGGACTTGATTACATTTTTGGAGCGTATAAAATATAAAACATTTCATGAAATATAAAAGTGGACTTAAATGCATTTATGGAGTGTCATAAATAATTACTTATCATAAGGAAATAACTAACAAGGGACAGTGTGTTTTCCAAAACTACAGTCAATGCAAGAATTTTATGTGTTCCAATCACATGGAAAAAGGAAATATGCCATTTCCACTCTACCTAATAGTCCTAAAAATTGAAAGTGGACTTCATTTATTTTTGGGAGTGTACGAAATAAAGACTTTTTCAGAAGTAAATAACTAATAGGGGACAATGTGTTTTCCAATATTGCAACCAATACAAGCATTTTACTTGTTACAATGACATGAAAAATGGAAATTTTCCATCTGCACTCTACCAAATCGTTGTAAAAATTCAAAGTGGAATTCACTTTATTTTTGGAGCGTGAGAAATAAAAACTTTTCGTAAGGAAATTAGTCAGAGGGGATAGTGTGTTTTCCAACACTACAAGGAATGCAAGCATTTTATTTATTCCGATCACATGGAAAAAGGAAATCTACCATCTCCACCCTAGCAAAGACTTGCTATAAAAAATCAATGTGGAATTCATTGCATTATTGGTCGTAATGAAATAAATACTTATCATAACAAAATAATTGACAAGGGACAGTGTGTTTTCCAAGACTGCAAACACTGCTAGCATTTTATTTGTTCCAATCACATGGAAAAAGAAATATGCCATATGCAGTCAACAAAATACTTGTTCTAAAAATTGAAAGTGGACTTCATTACATTCTTGATCGTAATGAAACAATTAAAGGGCTATGAAAAGTCTGATATGAAATGGATAACAATTATGTGTTCCAATGACATGAAATTAGTATATATGTTTAGCATAATTGTTCAATAATCAAATAATTAGAGAGGCCCATGAAAAGTCTCGTATCAAATGTATAACAACATAGTGTTGAAACATATGAAAATGGTATATCTCTACACCACAATTTTTCAAAAATCAAATAATGAAACCCAAAATGCAGAATCAGTTTTCGGAGTCTGTCTCATCAATTCCTACGCTACCTATTCTTTGCAATCGAGTTCATGCTTGTGTAATATATGGCACATTTTTTAGGGTCCTTGTGTATTTCAGGAGGGGTGATTCCAATTCCACGAACCCTCACAGATGATGGACGTGAAACAACAGATTTCTTTAGAGGCTATGTTTTGTCCTTGGCAGGTTTAACACCCTCACCCTATAGCAAACAATTAATCAAAATTAACGTATGCATGGAAACAATATACATAGTATGATATATATACAACAAAATATCATTTATGTGTACCTATAGAATAGAATGCTTCATCTCAGAGAGCTTCCATACGATGAATCTGCCCACGCACTCTTTGACAGTCTCTGCGCCATGATGTGGAAAAGGCACGTAGTATTCACCAGCAATGGCCTCAACAATGCTGACTCTCACATAATTTTTTGGGTACTTAAATCAGTGGGTGTGAGAATTTCTGTTGACAACATGTACAATGCCTTTGGAAACCCATTTACACTACCTCCAAAGGTCGACATGATCACTGACCTTAAAAGTGATGCCCTTGAACTCTATCATTTGTTCATCCACCAGATTTGGATGCAATGGAAATTTCATTGACGTGAAACATAATTGAAGGCACATTAAGAGATTCATAAAGAAATAAGAATAGAAGCATGGAAGTGTGTTGGGTCTAATACTGATATAGATGGCACATTGTAGCTCTCTCGGCCCCCATGTCCATCTTTATTGCCATCTCCCCCTTGCAGGCCAACACTCTCCTCATCCCCGTGTCCATTTTTATGGCCATCTCCCCCTTGTAGGCCAGCGCTCTCCTCATCCCCGTGTCCATTTTTATTACCCTCACCCACTTGCAATCCAGTGCTCTCCCCATCCCCATGTCCATATTTATTACCTTCTCCCACTTGCAAGCCAGTTCTCTCCCCATCCCCATGTCCATCTTTATTACCCTCTCCCAGTTGCAAGGCAATGCTCTCCCTAACCTCGTGTCCATCTTTATTACCCTCTCCCACTTGCAAGCTAGTGCTCTCCCCATCCCCATGTTCATCTTTTTTTCCATCTTGCCCTTGTAGGCCAACACTCTCTTCATCCCCATTTCCATATTTATCACCCTCTCCCACTTGCAAGCTAGTGCTCTCCCCATTCCCATGTCCATCTTTGTTACCCAGTTCCACATGAAAGCCATTGTTCTCCCTGTCCTGATGTCCATCTCTATTACTCTATCCCACTAGGATACTAGTGCTCTCCTCGTCCCCATGTCCATCTTTATTTCCCTACCCCACTTATAGGCTAGTGCTCTCCCCATCCGCATGTCCATCTTTATTAGCCTCTCCCATTTCAATTGCAATGACATGTCCAATTAGGTCAAGGCCAGGACTCCATTGCTCATCCTTGCCCTGTAATAGGAAGAATTCAAAGGTCATTTCAAATTTAGTTGCATGCAACCAATTCATTGAAATAATCAAAACAAACATTAAATAAAAGAATTGGAATTCGTCGTTTCTTGTAGTTCCTCCATGTCAAGGCACCTTGACACTTTTGACCATATACACTCCTTCCTCTTCTTCTTCTCAACATTGTTAGACAGTGGGTTGGGAGGAAAAACATCATCTTGTTCTTCCATGGCCTCTGCTTTGTCTTCCCTTCAACTTTGTTGGAGGATAGGAATCTGTTGTTCATCATTGCCCTGTAATAGTAGGAATTGAAACATCACATCAAATTCAAATGCATGCAATGAATTCATTGAAATAATAAAAAAAAAATAGAATATTTCAAAATCATCGTTTCTTCTCATTTCTTCTTGTGAGGGCATGAGGAATCTTTAGACCATATATGCTCCTTCTTCTTCCTCTCAACATTGTTAGATGACAGGTTAAGAGGAACAACATCATCTTCTTCCATGTCCTCTAATTTGTCTTGCAAATCAATAGTATCCTATTGGAGGGCAGGACTCTGTTGTTCATCGTTGCCCTATAATAGTAGGAATTGAAGCATCACATCAAATTCATATGCATGCTATGAATTCATTGAAATAATAAAAAAAATTAAATAGATTTTGAAATTTCTGTTTCTTCTCATTTCTTCTTGTGAGGGCGTGAGGAATATTTAGACCATATACGGTCCTTCTTCTTCTTCTCAATGTTATACAACGGGTTGGGAGGAACAACATCATCTTGTTCTTCCATGGCGTGTGCTTCATCTTCCCAATCAGGAGTATCCTCTTTGAGGGAAAGACTCCATTGTTCATCGTTGCCCTGTAATAGCAAGATTTGAAATGTCACATCATAGTCAAATGCAAGCAACCAGTTCATTGAAATAATCAAAACAAATATTAAATAGAATATTTTTAAATCACCATTTCTTCTTGCTTCTTCTTGTGAGGGTGGAAGGAAACTTTAAACTATATAAACTCCTTCTTCTTCTTCTTCTTCTAAATGTTATACGATGGGTTGGGAGGAACAACATCGTCTTGTGCTTTTGTGGGCAATGCTTCATCTTCCAATGCAACAAAAACTTGCTCGAGGGCAACAGTTCATTATTCATCATTGTTGTGTAATAAGAGGAATTGAAACATTGCATCAAACTCAGATGAATGCAACCAATTCATTCAAATAATCAAAACAAACTTTATATTAAACAGCAGATTTTGAGATCACCATTTGTTGTCATTTCTTCTTCAGAGGGTGCCTTGAAGCTTTCAACCATGTACAATTCTTCTTCTGAATGTTAGACGCAGGGTTGGGAGGAACAACATCATCTTCACCTTTCATGGGCATAGCTTCCTCTAGCGAATCAACACTACTCTACTAGGGGGAGGAAACCGCTTCTCAAGCATCACCTTGTCATGCCATGTAAGTTAATGTTAAGTGAACCTTGTATACATCAAAACAAAAAATATGAAGCAAGGAAAATTCAGATTTAACAATTCAGTTCGACATTACCATTCCTTCTCGTCTCTTTCTCTCTTGCAATTGTAATATTATTTTCCTTCTCTGCTCCTTCCTCTTGTGGTTGTTGTATAATGCCATTTTATTCTTCACCTCATACTTTCCTTTTTGGGGAAATTGAAGGAAGCTATGTTTCCCATACTTTTGACATACACGTCTAATAACACACTTGTGCTATAGATGCTACCGTAGATTCATTTGGTACTTCGTATTTTCCACCTTCTTTAGAAGGTACTCTTTCAATTTATCAGGGGGAGGAGAGGGTTGTTTTGGTTTCCCCCCCAATGCAGTTCAACCATGCTTTGGTGGCTCAAGAATAGGAAGGTGGTGATGCTGAAACCTATGCATGTTGAACACTCTCCAATCATAATACTTTCTTGTACATTATTCTACAATACAATAATATACATATCTACCATTCACCACTTCTCTTTTGTATTCAATAGTAACCTACACAACAAATTTGGAAAATAAAATCACTTAATATATTTGATATTCAAATAATTTGAATGCACAACATATACATATAGCCAAACGATGCAATAATTCACTTATTATATCTACCTTCCTGTCCACCACATCACCCCATGCTTCATTGGGTCCCTATCCATCCTTAGGGTCTCCCTTTGCATGATTTTCCTTGTGGTCATGGACTATGGAAAGAGTGGGATGGTCTCCCTAATTATTTTCCTAAATCAAAGGAAAGATATACTATCGAAATCAGCATATTTGTAACAAACATGATATTTTCTAACTAAAATTGTAAAGCATTTTGATTGACGCATAGGAAGGAAAGGGACATTGGAAGTTCATAATCAATTACCAAACACATCACTGCCTTAGGGTTCACCATTTTCCTAAAATGAGGGGACTTCCTTTGTACCACAGTTGCTGCCTCCTAATTAAAACATTCCCACTTTCCAGTCAACATCGTAACCACTTATGAGAGATTAAAATTATACATTTGATTGCATCTTGTAATTACCAGATCTTACCTGCACGTTTCATGAACATGACTGCCCCAAAGAATACGCGCTACTACACACCCTTTTAGGTGTGTTGTCCACCTCAATGACATTCTTTGGTGTAGGAGGCAATTTCCCTTTTACAACACACATCCTTGGTTTCCTATAAACTGTAAAATAGTTGCAAGTGTTATGGATAGTTAAAGTTCCAAAATTTATTGCACCATTTGCAGTAATCAAGCATATCTATTTTCAATCAAAAGAAGAATTTGAAACACACAAGCCACACTGTTGTAAAACACTATAAAAGTAACCCACTGTGTTTTACAACATGCAATTATTTTGTCCATTTATTTTTTGCAATCACATGAAGATACTGAATTGCAATTTACACCATAACTAACAGTTGTAATTTTTGGAGGTGCCTTTTTACATTCATACAGTCTAAATAAGAAAAGATTTTCAAGACATTGAAACTGTTATCTAAAATCTTAGGTTGGAAAACACAAGGTGCTATAAACCATGCAACCCACAAATTGTTCTAAAACCCTTTACAAGAAACAACCCTATTGGTTACCCCCCACCTCAATTTGGTTAGCAGGGTTGTCCCTCACTTCTCTATTCTTCTTCAAAGACAACACTTTCTATTATGCAGACTATAACAAAACACTATATTGAAGTTCACCTTCATATTTCATAACAACCCATTACATGTAGCAAACATTCCATTTGAATATCGTAATATGTTTCGAAGAGAATATGCACAAAAATGTTGTAGGATGGAAAACACACAGGGTTGTTTCGCACTTTTCAAATCTTGTTCAAAGAAAATAGTTAGTGTTATGCACACTATAAGAAGACAATGTATTGAAGTTCATCTTCATATTTTATAACTATCCTTGCTTACAACAAAAGTTCCACACACAAAAAAAAAAGTTTCAAGATGGAAAAAATAGAGGGTTGTCCCTCACTTCTCAATTCTTCTTCAAAGACAACACTTTCTATTATGTAAACTGTAAGAACGCAGTGTATTGAAGTTCACCTTCATATTTTATAACAACCCTTACTTGCAACAAACATTCCATTTCAATATTGTTATACATTTGGAACATAAGATGCAAAAAAAAAATTGCAAGATGGAAAACACACAGGGTTGTCCCCCCCCCCCCCTACATGACAAAATTTCAAGACAACTAGGCAACTTTCAAGCATACCTTTCTCATTTCCAAAACATGCACTTCTCTCCATCATACATGGGTGATATCTTCCAACAACATGGAGCTCAGTGGATGAGATTTTGGAAGAGGTGGTGATGTATGCTGGAGAGAATAGCTTGTTTTACAAATATTGCAAAGTAGCTCCAAAGATGCCCAATTGTCATGAAATGTTGACATGCCTTTTATCTAACACTTGTATTGGGCATGGAGAGGTCAACTTTTTCATAGAATACCAAGGCCAACAATGTGTAATTGTAAGTTGGAAAACACTAGGTAACATCCCAATGTGTAATTGTAAGTTGGAAAACACTAGGTAATTGTAAGTGTAATTGTAAGTTGGAAAACCCTTCACAAGTAACATCCCAATTCATTAATCACCCCTCAATTGAATTTGGATGCTTTTATATATCCCACACTTGCAACTCCACCCCATGCTCTCAAACCTTCAAATTTCAATGTGCAAAATGAAAGAACTCACAACACATAGTGTTTTCCAACCTCCAATTATTTTCCACATTATGTTGTCCCATCATAGGGTTTTTGTATGTTATGATGCCTCTGACATGCATTCTTCTAGGGATAATAGCGGCGTCCAATTTCAAGACATAAGCTAATCTCCCTACAAAATATAGTAAAATCAAGCTATTATCCTTGAAAAAACACGTGATTGAAATGATAACATAATCAAACATAAATGATATCAATTTTCCACAATCCATATTGATTATTGCTAGTTGATTTGTGGATTTGATTGTGTAAGAATTTTTGCATCAACATTTTGGATCACACTCCGTGATCCAACATCAGGTTGAAGAAGACAACATCAGTCATCGTGATGTTGGATCGCGAAGTCTGATCCAAAACGTTGATGCAAAAATTATTAGACAATCAAATCCACAAATAAACTAGCAATGATAACCGGACATGTCTTATCCCTGAAGAAGGGAAATACATTATCATGTGTAAGCCATGTCACAAGGAGATCACCTTCTGCAATTGGGAGCAGTCTACTCTCCCTACAAAAATGCATGTCACATGCATCATAACAGTCATCTTGTTTTAAAAATCATATTTTGAAATGGACAAAAAGCCCAATACATGTCATTGAAAACCATTATTTGCAAATAGTAAAAAGCCCAGATGAGGTTCCATTTTTGCCACCATTTTCCACAGTAATGTTTTGCAGTTTGGTAAAGAGTAACGTGAAATATGAATTTTTGTAATTTCCTAATGAAATAACTGGCAACCCATTGTGGAAATATGAGTGAAATTACTTAATAACGTTTAGAGAAATCAGAAACCATGCACAATATGTAATATTTTTGTTTCGGTATGCTCCAAGAATGTAATGAAGTCCACTTTCAAATTTCACTTTGCTACAGTCGAAATCTCATTTCACTTCATCTTATTGGAACAAAACACCCCAACGAAACAGGTGGCCAGATAGATAAATAGCACCGACGGAAAGACTTCATGGTCAGACGTTAACTCAGACCTGTCGTGGCCTATCCCGTCATCGGGAAAATGTGTTAGCACTGATGGGTTCTCAAAATCATATTTTGGAATGGAGAAAAACCAAAAAAAGCATGGCATTCGAAACCATTATTTGGAAATAGAAAAAAGAGGTGTGAAGAATGTAATGAAGTCCACTTTCAAAGTTTGAACCACTCTTTGGTACAGTCCAAATTCCATTTCAATTTCTTTATCTGATTGGAACAAATAAAATGCTCACATTATTTGCATTGTTGGAAAACACACTGTCTCTTCTCACTTGCACAGGGTTTTAGAATAGTATATGCATTGCTTGTTTCTTAACACCTAGGGTTTTCCAACATGCATACTTACTAAACAAAAACAATGTCTTCAAGAGCTTTTGTAATATAGACAGTCTCGATGTATTGAAAAGCCCTTTCAAAATTTATAAGGACTTTTAATTTGGGAAAAAAATGCATTTAAATTTTGCATGACTGAAAAAAAAAGTGCACAAAACAATTACAATTTGGAAAGCACAATGTTGGTTTTTAGTTATTTCAATGTCCTTGTTTAAATGTAAAGGTTTGTCTCATGCTAGGTTTCTTACTTCTTAACACATAGGGTATTGCAACATGGAGTTTTACAAAATAGTATGAATGTTTTCAAAATCACACATTCCATTGTTGTGTTTTAATTTCAGTTGATTGAAAAAAAAAGTGCACAAAATAATTGTGAATGGGAAACACAGTGTTGGGTTTCATTTATTTGAATCTACCTATTTAAATGGAAAGGGTCATCTCATGGTGGGTTTCTTGCTTCTTAACACCCATAGTTTTGCAACATGGAATGTTACAAAATAGTATGAAATTATTCCAAATCATACCTTCCATTGTTGTGTTTAAGTTTCAAGTATATAACAAATTGCATGCTTCATAAAACTCTGCATTTTTCAATCTCCACATCACAACAAACCCAAGCCCTTTCTAGTTTTGAAAGCAAGAACACCAATTTCTTGCCATTATTGGCAATAATGAATAAACTCATTGAAAGTGATGAACATTGTGTAGCGCATGTTGGAAAACACAATGTGTTTTGAAGCTTACCTTTACTTATACCCAACCTTTGTCTTGTAATGCAAATATAAAAACGTATAGATGGTGTTGTATTTTATCAAATAGCACATCTCTCATTTAAGGGGGACTCTATTAACCCTCAACACATAGTGTGATTCATAGTATGCACTTCATTCTATTTTGCAACAATTCATGTTGGAAACCCCTAGGTGTTAAGAAACAAGCAACCCAAATAGTGTTGTAAAACCCTTTGCAACACTATTGGATAGTATCTGTTACCTCAATTTGGTCAGTTTTCTCCTCCAACTCATCCACATGCACTCAAACCTTCAGTTTTCAATGTGAAGACTGGAAACAAATAGTATTTTCACCTTTCTTTCTTGAACTAGAAAAGGCCCACGTCATTCCCTTCCACTTTTCCTGCACCAGACAAAAGAAACTTGTCGACAAAGCTAAGCCGCCTGCCTTTTTTGCCAAGCATCAGGCAGGAAAATCCACCTGATGGCGCCATTAACTCCTACCTAACCATCGCCCGAACATTTGGTCCCGTCTGCCTGTTTTGTCACTTTTTCTTTCTATGTATGTTGTTATTCTAATAGCTGTTTTACAATTTGTCTATTTGTCTATAATATTTAGTGCCAAGTAATGTAGGCTAAATTTTCAATTAATTCTATAGCATTATACCCATTTTGCACAAGTTATTGCTACCCATTGTCTTTATGAGTTCTATTTAATACAGTGCATAGAACTATTTCAAGTAATGACTTGTTATATCTGCACATCTTTTGCGGTGTGCTGGTCAAATTGAAACATACTAAAAAAGAGCAAAAATAGGATATAGAAATAACATTCTACAAAATTGACATCAGATGTTAAAAACAAACCATTTATAACTTATTAAATATTCTAGACAAATAGCGAAATTGTAAAAAGAACTATTACGAAAACACTTAAGAGCCACAAAAAAATGATAGATGATGGAAAACTAACATTAAATAGAACTTTTAAATATGGAGAAATATTCAACTTGAGAGATAGAAAGGAGATTTAAATTAGGACAGGATCATAGGATGGACTCTCAAGAGGATGTATTTTGACCATTTCATAAAATATGAAATACTCACAAAAGCCTCTGCTACTGCTCACATTTAAAAGTGAAGAATGCAGTTCAAGTGAAGAAATTGCTATTACACCTTGTCTAGATACTGATACAATTTCAGGTAACCATGAATATGGTCCAAACTCAAAATTTGTACATGCATTTCCCTTGAACTGGGTTCTTCCTTCAACTGGGTCTTCACTTTGAATGTTGTTTGTAAGTAATTTCACATAC
Source organism: Sequoia sempervirens (assembly GCA_007258455.2). Classification (NCBI taxonomy): domain Eukaryota; kingdom Viridiplantae; phylum Streptophyta; class Pinopsida; order Cupressales; family Cupressaceae; genus Sequoia; species Sequoia sempervirens. The sequence continues at coordinate 53,226,433 of VDFB02072274.1, forward strand.
ATACATGTCCACATATAAACTATTTTGGTGAAAGATTTCAAATTAGCACAAAACACTTACAAATCACATGAAAATGGAAGTTGATTGAAAACCCCAACATTTCAGAATTTCAAACAAATTAGAACTTCTAAATGCATAATAAATTTTGGAAATTTAACTATCCACTAAACTTGTGATTCAAGCTATGGCAACTAGAATCACCTGTATTTACTGCAGAAGGTTCACATCTCTTGAATCATTCTTCTCAATCCACCTGCCCTTGTTTGTTCAATTTTCTTTCCTTTCCTATATCAACCACCTGGAAGAAAGAAAAGTGTTAGTGATAGATTAAATTGGAAAATTAAAGACATTTGGTGCTAGAAATAATTTTTTTTATTCCAAATTTCACCAATATACAATTTATATGTTATGCTAAGTGCAAAATGCTAGCTTGCACAAAAAATAAACAAACATATTAAACTGTACATTGGGAATTTAATTTCCAATTTAACCTATCACCAGTACTAGTATATATATCATCAATCATATCTACCATTTTTCCATTTTGCTAGAACTATGAAGCAATGAACGTTCATTCTACTAGAGCAATTCATTTGTTCCAATTAGGAGAAAGCTAACTTGTAAACAAAAAGCACCTATGTATGTAACATGAGATCAAAGTGTCATTTTATTTTTCTCATCTAATTCGATGAAATAAATTCTCACATTATCTATAGTGTTGGAAAATACACTGTCTCAATATAAAGTTTTTAGAAACAAGAAACCCTCGTAGTATTTGTAAAACCCTCTACAACTGAGAGGAGACAGTGTATTTTCCAACTGTGCAAATAATGTGACCAATTCATTTGTTCCAATCAGGAGAAAGCTAACTCATAAACAAAAAGCACCTATTTATGCAACATGAAATCAAATTGGCATTTCATTTTCCTCATCTAATTCGACCAAATAAATGCTCACATTATCTACACAATTGGAAAACACACTATCTCTATATAAGGTGTTAAGAAACAAGCAACCCATATAGTATTGTAAAACCCTCTGCAATAGAGAGTAGACAGTGTGTTTTCCAACTGTGCATATAATGTGAGCAACTCATTTGTTCCAATCAAGAGAAAGCTAACTCGTAAACAAAAAGCACCTATGTATGTAACATGAGATCAAAATGGAATTTCATTTTCCTCATCTGATTGGACCAAATAAATGCTCACATTATTTGCACAATTGGAAAACACATTATCTCCATATAAGGTGTTAAGAAACAAGCAACCCATATAGTGTTGTAAAACCCTCTACAATAGAGAGGAGACAATGTGTTTTCCAACTGTACAAATAATGTGAGCACTTCATTTGTTCCAATCAGGAGAAAGCTAACTCATAAAAAAAAGAACCTATTTATGTAACATGAGATTAAAATGGCACATTTCATTTTCCCCATCTAATTTGACCAAATAAATGCTCACATTATCTGCATAGTTGGAAAACACACTATCTCCATATAACGTGTTAAGAAACAAGCAACCCATATAGTGTTGTAAAACCCTCTGCAACAAAAAGGAGACAATGTGTTTTCCAACTATGCAAATAATGCAAGTAATTCATTTATTCCAATAAAGAGAAAGCTAAGTTGTAAACAAAAAGCACCTATGTATGTAACATGAGAAAAAAATGGCATTTCATTTTCCTCATATGATTCAACCAAATAAATGCTCACATTATTTGTAGTGTTGGAAAACACACTGTCTCCATATAAGGTGTTAAGAAACAAGCAACCCATATAGTGTTGTAAAACCCTCTGCAACTAAGAGGAGGCAATGTGTTTTCCGACTATGCGAATAATACAAGCAATTTATTTGTTCCAATTAGGAGAAAGCTAACTCTTACACAAGACACCTATGTATGAAACATGATATGAAAATGGTATTTCACCTTCCTCATCTAATTCGACCAAATAAATGCTCACATTACTTGTAGTGTTGGAAAACACACTGTCTCCATCCTCGACCGCAAGTCTCTCTGCAACCAACAAACTACAAAATAAAAATTTGGAAAATGGCAATGTGTCACGGTGACAAATGCATTTGAGTGGTTTGTATGGGTTCGACTACCTACAAATCCATTTTCCTCACCCACACGTCCCTCCCCACCCACCAAATTGGAAAATAAAAACCACGGAAAATGGCATGTTAGCTGTGTTTTGTCTAGCTTTTTCACTTTAGATAGAAATCACCTATGTATTTAACATGAAATCAAAATGGAATTTCACTTTCCTCATTTAATTTGACCAAATAAATGCTCACATTATTTGCACTATTGGAAAAAAACTATCTCCATCCTTGACTGCAAGTCCCTCCCCAGCCAGTAAACTGCAAAATTAAAATGTGGAAAATTCCTATGCACCACAACAAGGAATGTGTTTGAGTGATTTCTAGTGGTTCAGCCACCTGCAACTCCATTTTCCTCACCGAAGCATCCCTCCCACCCACCAAACTCGAGAAATGAAAAATGTGGAAAATGACAATGTTAGGTGGATTTTATCTAGCTTTTTGACTTTAGACAAAAAAGCACCTATGTATGTAACATGACATCAAAATGGTATTTCACTTTCCTCATCTGATTCGACCAAATAAATGGTCACATTATTTGGAGAGTTGGAAAACACACTGTCTCCATAAATAGTGTTGTAAAACCCTCTACAACTAAGAGGAGACAGTGCACGTTTTCCAACTGTGCAAATAATGCAAGCAATTTATTTGTTCCAACAAGGAGAAAGCTAACTCGTAAACAAAAAGCACATATGTATGTAACATGGCATCAAAATGGAATTTTCATCTTCCTCATCTGATTCAACCAAATAGGTGTGTTGATGGTGTTTTCTGCACAACAACAACACAAACAAGATGCAATATCCTATCTCTCTTGAAAGGTAAATCTCTATTAGCAAGCCTCAAGAGATAACCCCAAGGTCTCTAATGTCAGGTCTTGACAATGCATAAACAACTCAGTGATAAAATGTGAAAATGTTGGTAATCACAATGGGACCTTACTACAAGCAAACTACTGAATCGATTCTATTAGATTTAACAAACTGGTGATACTTCAACCCTAGATTAACCCAATAATAAAAGAAATAGAAAAATAATAAGAGTTTCAAAGAGATTTCTAAATCTAATACTACTCCTAAGATCAACAATGAAAGTAACCAATACTCGAAATGGACCAATCCCTCAAAACTGATCTCTACTCAACCCAGATAAGTCTGCAATCTCACAGAAAATAATGCAATCTTTTGAGGTGTTAATATTTTCAAATCATGAACATTCATTCAAACAACCCTATTGCAATTGAAGTGAATAAACCTTCATGATCGAACTTAAGCACAACGAATATGAAAAGTCCAAGCTAACTTTGCAAAGCAACTAACAATCAGTTGGTTGCGAAAAGTATGGACTGAGAGATTGCTGCAACATTCAAGTATCAAATCACAATCATTATCAAATCGAATCTAATCTAAATATTGACCAAATCAAAGCAATTTTAAAGATAGAATAACAAGAACCATGCAAAACAAAAGAAAACAAGTATGGCACCAAATCATAATGTCATTTCTTGTATTCAAATTGTTCACTGTAGCAACAATTCTAGCTTTCTGTTACAATATTTGCTTGAGGGAAACTACCTACTAACTTAATCTACTTATAACTAGCTCTGCTCTATATCGATCTCTATATTCTAGTTAGAAATTCTAACCTTCTAACCCTTTACAAATGAGGTGACATGCCCAATATATAGAATTCCCCAGAAACCCGTCGGCCAGGCAAGGGTTTCGGAGTAGTAAAGGCACAACCACTTCGCCAAGAGAAACCCGAAATTGGTCAAATAAGCAATAAATGCACGTTCCATCAAAGTCGGCCTAAGATCCGCAATGCAGCTTAGACGATGCGTGGGAAGATAATAGGGAAGCACAAATCAAGCCACAACCCATCATTAGCTCTCTTCCCTATTATCCTTACTCTGATCTGACTCTTCATGTAGCTTCAAGAATTCCCCATCTAAGTCAACTATAGGTGGTACTGGTAGAACCCTAAGTCGCCTTTCAATGGATCCAATCTCTTCCCTTGACCGTTTGACTGACTTATCCCAATCCACCCTATACGTTAGGTATTTGTCAATAACTGCAAGGTAGGTGGCGACATCATCTAACTGGTGCTCAGACACAAAATCATCATTACTTGGTGCATAAACATCATGCCACCATTTCCTCAATTGTTCCAGGCTCAAGTACTTGGGCGTGATCTTCCTTCTTCCTATCATAATTTCAAAGAAAGCGATGCAGCCATTATAGACACCATTGAGGGTGTCATCGATCTGCCTCCTCTGTTTATGAATCATTTTCAATGCCTTCTACCTAATTTGCAACGCTTCAAACCACTCCCATGGCTCGACAGCTCTGGAAGAAGGAAGGATCCCGTCACTCACCAATCTGTCCTGGGTGTATTCCATTAGAGTTCTAGTTTTTTGTAGGAGGTTTGTGTCTTCCTTATCTTGTGCCAACACCGCTTTCAACCAATCAGTTGCCATAATAACATCTTTCCCCATTGACAGGACTTCCTTAATAGCCTCATCACCCTTTATTTGCACCCCTTTCAACCAATTCGTAGTGGCAAGGATGGAGGCTTTCATCTTTTCTAACTCGGTGATGGTCTCTTGAGGTAGAGGATTTGTAGCAAAGGAAAAAGGATTAATGGACTGTAGGGACTTTATTAATTCCTCCAAGCACTTCCTAAGATTTTAATTTTCTCTCTTAAGTTCCTACTTGGTCTTCATTTCCTTCATCAATCGATCCACAATAACTGTAATGGAGACCTCATAGTCTTCAATATCCTGCTCAACTGATGTAGGCCCTAGATTGAAAGTCTGAACACTGTAATCCTTTCCGACCACATCACCTCTATCTTTACCTGGAGTAGTGGTGGCACTATGCATGACCCGATCATGAGCTTCATCTCTTTCAATCCTTGAGATCACCCTAGCCTTCTTCTTACCTTTATCTTTTCCAATTCTGGCTAGTAATGCATCCCAATTCAGTGGACTATCCTCCACAACCACGTGCTTTCTCTTTATCTCCTTGTCTAGCCAATCAAGGATAGTAGACTCCAATTGTACCCTACTCTGCCCCATTTCCTCTTGTTGATCTCTTGCTATTTCCTCATTCAAATTATGTTCATCAGGAGTCTCATCTATCTTACTTTCTTCCTCTTCAACATGTTCCTCCTCTTGTTCAAGTGATGGATCCTTCACTGCCTCTACCTCCCTTGGAGGAGATTCAACTACTTCAGTTCTAACAGGAGAGTATGCATGTGCAACCATAGGGGACTGCATTATCTTTTCAATTTCTGCCTCTGCACTATGGAGATCACCCTCATGGAATTCCTCACCTTCAGTGCCTGGATCTTCATCAACCTCTTTTGCCTCACCTGGTTCTCTTTAGGTTTCATGAGTGGAAAGAACACCATCATGCCGCACATCATGAGAAATAACCAGAGGAAGGCCATGCTCAGTCACACTGTCCTTTGGGGAAGGATTCCTAGATCTCCTTGTATATACCTTTGCTTTCTCCTCTAAGCCTTCTACATTCACCACTAGCGTGGAAGTTACCTCTTCTGCAACCTTGGAGCTTGTCTTCTTTGAAAATTTGACAATTCTTTTCCTCCTCTTGGGCATAGGATCATCAGCCTCAGGTCCCTGCCTTTCAGTTTCTTTATGCTCAGACCTCTTAGTTCTTGTCCTCTTCTTGGCCTTTGGCTTTCTCTATTTTTCTATCTCTTGGACCTCCGTTTCTTGAACATCTTTGATCTTCATTTTGGAAGGAGAGTCCAACTTTCCCTTGCCCTTAGGATCTTGTTCGATAGATTCTTCAGAGGTGGAGTGGGGATCCAAATCTCCCATTAGTGCATAGGTGCACTGCACACCATTATTTTCCAATTCCCATAGTTTATGCCTTAGCCACATCTTCGTAACTTTGATGACTGGCTCCATCAGTTGCTTCAGTTCTGTTTGCTCCTCCTCTAACCAGTCTATATCACCAATCGGCCTATCTTTTACTACCTCATAGCCATGATCCTGAATTAAGTTCCCATCATCCTCCAATTGATCAGGCACTTCCCTTACATTATATAATCCGACTACATCCACTAGAAGCTGAGAGAATTTCTTCTTCCTAACCTCATATTCATCACCACAATTGGCCCAGTAGTCCTCTAAATTAACCTTATGGCCATACTCTCTACTAGCCTTCTTTTGAGCTTCTCCTGTGATGTCAAATCTGGATCTCTTGGAGTGGGAAGACAAACCAAGAGCACTCATTTCTTCCTCCAAAGCTTGGGCAGAACCAATGGAAGGACAAACCTCTCCAGTGCCAATCCTCAAGGAGAAGTCTCCACCGAATCCAGTCTTATGCTTGTCCTTCTTGACAATGGCATCGAAATCACAAATCTGTCTGGTGACTTCCAACAATATGATGTGATCAGTGGGGTACCTTGGAAGTCTGTATGGGGCCCTTTGGTAGCCATCAATCCGAATATAGGAGAAAGTTGGGAAATGAATAAACCATGCTCCATATTTCTTGATGAGCTCCTTAGCTTGATCTGAAATTCTAACATGCTCTGCTTCCTGAAGCATTCTGGTGATATGCATGGTAAATGCATCATTTTCCCTCCTATAGTCTGAGCTTCCTAAATACAACTGAGGGAAAACTTCATAGATGATGTTCTTTCTGAAAATTCCCTTTGTAGGGATGGAATCTAGCAAGTGCATAGACCAAATATGAGGTCATTGTGAAGGTCTTTGTTTGCAACACATTGGACAATTGCTTGTGAATTACTTGGCTAATGACCCCTGCCCAATGGTAGTGAATTTTCTCTTGTTCCATCCTTACAATGGTATGGCACATCCAATTCTCAAATGTACTAGCACTCCTCAATCCAACCACCCTGCTAAGAAATGTGATGTCATCATAGTGCTCCTTGAATTTTGCTCTGAATAGTGGCTTAGGCAACTTGGAATAGTGTGACTTGGGCTTCTCCAGCCAGGAATTGATAAGTTTTTGAGACTTCACGGTCTGTTCATTGTAGAACTCCTGAGCTGCCTCAATGGTGAATCCTACCACATGAGATCTGTCTAGCATATCAAATTTTTGGGCAATGCAGACCGGGTTGAGCTTGGAAATAACTCTCCCTTGAGGACCAATTATCCTCTGTGTGTCCTGATCATAGTGCCTGGCGCACTCAAGGACCAGCTCATGGCATTGCACCGTAGAAGGGAAACCAGCTACATGGGACACGCCTGATTCCATTATCCTTCTAGTCACCAAGGGAGGATTCTCAACCGCCATTCTTTCTTTAAATTCCTCATAATCCCAGAGGCCAACATTTGTATCAGTGACTTCTGACTAGATAGAAGTGATCTTACTCTCAAGGACCTTGCTCTTAATGTCCAACTTGATCCTCTCTGCATCAGACAATGAAGATCCAGCTGCCGCCTTACTTGATTCGACCTGTATTCAACATGAAAACATAATAAAAACCACAGGAAAGCAAGGTTAATCCATCAAAACACCATTAGAATGCATCTCATATAGTCAAGGTGTTATTAAATCTCATATGAAATGATCACAAAAATTTTGGGTTTCAAGACCATCCGCAGAATCTGAGCCAGAGAGGAATTTTGGGAGATTCCAACGAAATAGCCAGTAAACACCTACTTAACCATTAAAATTGATCATTTTTTTATCAATAAACCACATGGGAGCTCATAAGATAGCATGAATAAATCATAAAATGCATTGAAAATCACTAACATATCATGCTATTCAATATTCCTCTACATATTATCAAATTTCGGGAAAATCCGCTGGAGACGGATTCCTACAAAGAATGAACCAAAGAGGATTTTTGGGAAATATGGGAGAGCAAATTTCAGAGAAATCCATACCTAATGGACATCTGGGGTTAAGGAAAATTTTCAGACCAATGGGGATTCTGGAGCGAAGGCTTCGATAAGAGTCAATCGTTTCGCCGAGAAGTCTTGGCGACTTCCGGGAGTCACGCCAAAGGATGCCATCAGAATAGGTTTCGCCAAGACTGGGTGGTTTTAGCGAAGCATGAATTTCTCCCTGAATTTGAAGAGCACTCGACAAGAGGAGGATATGTTTGGCGAAAGGTCTCGCTGAAAGTGAAAGTCCCAGCGACAGAACATAAGATCGGCAAGACGAAAGGAACCTGCTATGAGCTCTTGGCAATGAGGTTTGTCTTGCCGAAAAAAATACTTTCAGCATGAGAATTATAGTGTCCTGGTGACTAAATACAAACTCACAAAGGGCTTCGACGAAATACAGGAAGACCGATGTGACATCTCCCTGATTTTGAAGGGTTACAGTGACTGAAAAGAGCAGAGCTCGATGAAAGAAAAAGTGCTCAGTGGGAGGTCTTACCGAAGGATAGATGTCTTGGCGAAGCAAATGAATATCGGTGAAGCTATTGGATCCCGCCATGACCTCCTGGCGACTAGGTCCTGTCTTGCCGAAAGCGAATAAGAAAGCACGTCGATGAGACATTTTCTTATGGGGTGAGGTCTCGGCGAATCCTCTTTGTCTCACCGACTGGAACATGAGACTTTATCGGTGTGAAAACGACACTATCACAGTGATCTAAAATGAACCTAGGAAGACCTCAGCGAAACACAAGGTGATCGATATGAGGTCTCAGTGATGATGAAAGGTCACAACGAACATATTCGGAAGGGACGAAGAGTCACGATTTCACCCAGACACTAAACCAACTATGGATTTCAAAAAGTTTAACTTAGGGCAAGTCAGGGATGGGCCTTTCATGAATTTACTTTGCATTCTAGGTCAATTTTAAGATGAAATCACATGATACAACATTGCCCTAGGTCCAAAACCCTACTCATCTGCCATTAGCGCACAGGCAAGTTCAGAATTTAGTTGTTTCACTATTAAGTCATCACTAGGGTTTACTAATTACTCTCAGGCAAGATTCATCGAAATGCAAACAGATAAAAGAGCTCAAAACTTGCCTGGGAGATGACAAATGATGCAATACTGAACAACCCTAGCACGAAATAAACAAATACATAAGAATTCAAATCCCACAAGCTCTCACAATACCAACGTGCCACTCAAAATTCAATTTACAGCAGAGCAATCAGACACATACCATTGTAATGCGGACACCAAACTGATCCAGGAATCAGCAAATGCGAAGAGAACAGAGTCCTCAAAGAACAGATGCAGGAATGCACAAGAAACCATTACTACAAACCACAGTTTGCCCGAAAATCCCAAAATGAAGCCAACAGCTCAAAGAACAAACTCTAAGGATGCAACTCTCAATTCAGACAATGGCAAATAGTGAGCATGATGGCACGAAAGATCTCATAAATCAAGTAAATCTAGCCTTCAAAGCACGTATGAAGCCATTAATGAAATCAATAAGACAGTCATGAAACCCGGGGAGCCGATGACATGGCAGAATCTAGGAAAGTCCAACCCACACAGAAATCCGTGGATACCAAAAATCCCTTAATCACGGTGCAAAACTGGAGTCCAAGCGGGATCCAGGAATATCCAACCAAGGCGAAAAATCTTGAATTAGGGAAAAAGCTCAAAATTCATCCAGAACTTAAGATTTTCAATAAATAACCTGGGGAAACACTTAGGCATTCAAAATAAACATTTAAGCACATACCCAAGTAAGACAAAACCCCAAAAGAAAGGGCCAAAACATCAAAACTGAAGTGAAAGAGGGTCCCTGCTTCCAGCAGGGCATGTGTATGAAAAACTGCACAAAAAATGGTGACTTCTACTAGGAAAATGCTCCAGAGCATTTGATGACAAACAGAAATCAAGAACCCAGAATCTCTGGTTTCAATCTCACCATCAAACAAACAAGTCAGGATGCAAAGATTCAAAGAATCAGAAACAAAGGATAGACCAAACCTTCCATAAACTAAAAATCTAAGTGTGTGCGTATGAGTTCATTCCCCTCCTTAAGTTACTATAGAAACCAAGTTCAGTCAAGTCAGGCTACATAAGGATTCTAACTTCAAAAGCAACTTGGATAGGGCCTCGCTTCCAGTCAGGCGTTCATAGCCCCGACGAGGTTATCGTTGTGACTCTCCTGAACATAGCTCTACTGCCAGCCAGGCGTCCATAGCCCCGGTAGAGATATTCAGGTACCCCTGATAAGTTGAATTTATTCTTTTAATATTCAATATTTCCTTTTTCTTCCCTTTGATATTCTTTATATTTCTCTTTCATTTCAACTTGTGAACAATGAAGCTCACACTCAGGGCTGAGAACCATAGTGGCACTGAAGCAGAAATAGGATTTTTCACTTGACAAGACTTCACAGGGATTCCTATAGTGACAACAAGATTCTTAAGATATATGGTGGATATAACATTTTTAGAGTACTTCAAATTCGAATCAAAGCAAGTGACCAATCTTTTATAAATCTGACATTAAGACTATTGGCAATAGCAAAGACTTCAACCATCCTTTCAAGATGCAAGACTAAAGTTCACCAATGAAATACTTAGAACAATTCTAGAGAAGATAAATCTGCCATGCAGGTGCAACACATCTAGGCGAAAATAGAGAAACCCCCAAAGAAAAAGCAATGCAAAAAAGAACAAACCAAAAGCAAACCTACACTAACCAAAACAAACAAAAGCAAAGCAGAAAGGAAAACCCTAATCTAACTATATACAAGACGAGAGCTGAAAATAGCTCAAGACTAGAAATAATGCTTCAAATACTACCCATTGAAAAGCAGTGGGATATCCTCTCCAGTGAGATTTTTCAAACGAAAAGCATTATCTCCCAGAATTTCTGAGATCTGGTAAGGTCCAAGCCAAAGTTTATCAAATTTTCCATGCTCTCCCTTACAGTCATGGGCTTTATCCCAGAAAAGAACCAAGTCAGAAATCCTAAATGCTTTAACCTTAGCTCTCTTATCAAACCATCTCTTGACAACCCCTTGATGTTTAGCAAATTTCTACAGGGCTTTATCCCTCTTTTCTTCAAGGTGCAACAATTCGGCAAGTCTAGACTCACGTTTGTCTCCCTCACCATAATACTCATTAATGAACTAAAGGGTAGGAATTTTTAATTGTATAGGGAACACAGGTTCTATTCCATAAACCAGGTGGTAGGGTGACATCCCTATAAAAGCTTTGTCTTGTACGATTTGCCCAAAGAGCAAGTATGAGCTAGGTATGCCAGTCTCTAGGGTTCCTCCCTAATAACTTGCGGATGCCGATTAGGAGATTCTTATTAGAGGATTCAGCTAACCCATTACCCTGCGGATAGTAATTGGATGCAAATTTTATGATGATCCCATGATCAAAAGCCCAATTAGAAAATTTCAACAATGAAAATGTAGGGCCATTATCACAAACAAAAGACATGGGGCACCCAAAACGATTAAGAATACCTGATTCGATGAAATTAATTACTACCTAGAAGTGCACTGTTTGCATGCAAGGGCTTCTGTCCATCATATAAAATAATTAGTAATGGTGAGAATATACTTGTGACCAGCAGAGGAGGGTGGATTGATGGGGCCAATGAAGTCCATTCCCCTTTGTGCAAAAGGTTTTACCTCAAAGACAAGCTGGAGTGGGAGCACGACATACTTCTCTTTGGTTGTTGCAGTCTGGCACGCATGACAAGTCCTGACATGGTTGTGGGTGTCTTTGAATAACGTAGGCTAATAGTAACCAGCTCTGAGAATCTGGTTTGCTGTAGAAGGAACTGACCCATGGCTTGTACCATATCTGTCATGAAATTCTGACATCATTCTTTCAAATTCTTCCCTTCCTAAGCACCTTAAGTACACACCTTCGTGATTTCTCTTGTATAAGACAACCCCTTTTAACATGAAACTGTCACTCTTTAAGAGCAATGCCCTTCTTTGTACTGAATTGAGATGATCAGGGCATCTCTGGGTCAGGAGATAATGAACAACATCATCATACCACTTGCCAGGAGAAACATCCTCTAAAGTATAAGCCTGAGTTGTAAGATCAGGGCCTGTCTCTGCCATTGTCTTTGTGAGCCCCTGCCCTCTTACCAGCTTCATAGGCTGAATTTCCATATCATACTCCTGTAGCATAGTTACCCACTTGGCTCTACATTTTCCTAGTTCATTCTGTATCAATAGCAGCTTGACTGCAGGATCGGGAACTATAGCAAAGATCTTATTTCTGAGGATGTAATGTCTGAATTTTTTGACTGCCCTGACTAAGGCATAAGCCTGCTTTTCCACATTTGGGTACCTCAGCTCCGCATCCTTCAATGGTGTGCTCATGAATGCTATGGTATGTTTGTTGCCTTGGTTAGATTTCTGAGTTAATATAGCAACACAGGAGTGGTCAGAAGCAAATGAATATATGTAGAATGGTTTAGCATAATCGAGACTTACTAAAACTGGAGCTTCAGTAATAGCCCTCTTTATTTCAGCAAATGCTTCCTTTGCTTCTGCATTCCACTCCACCTTGGCCTCCTGCTTCAACATTGCATTTAGTGGTTTAACTATTTCTGCAAACCCAATGATGAACTTCCTAACAAAGTTGATCTTTCCAAAGAATGACTTCATTTCCTTTTTACTAGCAGGTGGTGGAATCTTCATAATAGCCTCTATACATTTGAGATAAATGGAAATTACCTTTTCAGAGATAATATGCCCTAATAACTTACCTTCGGTTACTCCAAAGATGCATTTCTTTGGGTTGAGGGATATCCCAAACTCTCTACATTTCTGAAAAACTTTGCATAAATCTGAAATATGATCATCTCTCTTTTTGGAAAAGATAGTTAGATCATCCATATAAATGATTATGCACTTACCAATGATGTCTTTGAAGGCTATGTCCATTGCTCTCTGGAATGTAGCTCCAGTATTAGTCAGGCCAAAAGACATTCTTTTGTAGGTGAAAGTGCCCCACTTGGTGGTGAAGGTAGTCTTGTGCCTATCTTCACACTGCACCATAACTTGGCTATACCCTGAATAATCATCCAAGAAGAACATCATCTAGGATCCATTGACAATCTGAAGCACTTCATCCAGTGAGGGTACTGGATAATTATCTTTCTCTGATGCTCTATTTAGATTTCTGAAATCCACACACAGTCTGATTTCACCATTTTTCTTTCATACTGGAACCAGGTTTGCAACCCAAGTAGAGTGTCTAACCGGGAATATGATTCTTGTAGACAACAATTTTTGCACTTCCTTTTGTATTATAGGTTCCAGTAGAGCATTAATAGGCCTCTGCCTCTATCTGAAAGGCTTTGCTCCTGGATTGAGAGGGATAGTATGAGTTATGATTGATGTATCATAAGTCTCTAAAACTTCATAACTCTAGGCTATCACATCTGGATATCTATGCAATGCATCAATAATTCCTTGCCTTTCTTCTGGAGTGCACACTTTACCGAGGAAGATGTTTTGACATCATCCTGGGATCCCACATTATACTTATCACACTGTCCACTGATGAACTCTTTCTTAGCATCCTATTCCTAATTTCTGATCCTATCCAGATCAAAGATTCTTTCTAATTGTGCCATCCCTCTGGGAATACTGTTGGTCTTCAAATTGATTACCCCTTCGAGGTCCATCTCTGCTTCTTGGAGCTTAGTTTCATCGATGATGTGAGAAGCAAAAACATTTGTATTTGTGATAAAATCTAGAATATGCTTATCATCTTCAAATACCTAGAAGTTGGTGACATTATCAGGTACTGAAGGTACTAGGGTCAGTTCTATGGTAAACTTCTTCAACCCAGAAAGAGATAGAGGTTGCAGGGTACTGGCTGCCTAGGCCAAGGAATCAGCTATTTGGTTTTTATTTCGTAGAATTAGTTGAATGTTGAAGGCGTCAAATCTTTCAATAAGGTCTCATACTATGTGTCTGTAGTTAGTCATTCTTCTATCATGGCAAGAGTATTTCCTTCTAACTTGTTTGACTACTAATTCAGAATCTCCATACACTTACAAGATCTTAACCTTCTTCTTCAAGGCCATCAACAATCCATGCACTAAGGCTTCATATTCAGCTACATTATTTGTATAGTGAAATTGGAGTCTATGAGCAGCGAAGAATGTCTTACCTCTTGGACTAATCAGCTCAAAGCCAGCTCCAGCTCCTTGCTTTGATTTAGACCCATCGAATCTCAGAGTCCAGCATCTAACAACTGCAGAGTCTCTTGCTGTATTACTTGCACTATTACTGCTGGATGGCCTTTCAAAAGGCATCATTCCTTTTCCTTTAGGATCTTCTGGGACATTCATGTTATCAATTCTGGCCACAGGAGTGGGGTTGGTATGTTTCTATATCCATTCCACTACAACCTGGCATAAGAAACAATCCAATTCTGAATGAGCAGCATTGTGTACCCTACACCAATTGGGAAAAAGTAACTCTTCAAAGTTCGTTCTTCTTCCTAACTGAATTTGATCTTCAATGCATTTTTGAATGAACTCTTGAAAATTATCTAGCAGACCAAGCTGCCTATCCTCTGGATCATCATTACTTTCACCTGGTTCCACTAGGGCTTCAGTACCACCAAACCCTTCTGTAAGGTCAACAGGTTCCGCATGAAACATGAGGACCTCTTCCAGATCTGACTCCTTGAAAGGAGCAGCAAGCATAGAGTTACCCATACTTACTTTTGACACTAGAATTTCAGCAGAGGTTTTCTGATATTCTGTAATCATGTATTTCATCTTGGGTTCCCTTTCAATTCTAATCTGATTAGGTACTCCCTTCCAGGGAAGCCACATATGGGAATGATCAGTGGAGACATATCCATTCAAGGCCCTGGTAAAGTCTCTACCCAGGATTAAGCCATAAGCGTCAAGTATGTCAGCTATCTGTATATTAATAACTTGCTGAATCCTAAGATCAAAAACAATCTGCATATGAATCATATTCAACTCTCCTACAACATTGACTTTAGTCCTATCCAACTGTGTGACTTTCTTTTGAGAATCAGCAGGGGTGATACCCATAGCTCTACAGACACCAAGGGGCATAACATTGGTTGAAGCACCCGAATCCAGCAAATAATTATGCAAATTCTTTCCAAATACGCGGATAGAAATCAAGAATGGGGGGGTGTTTGTTTTCCCTTGAAACAAAGTTAAGGGAGTATCTACTTGAGCAACTTGAGATTTATCCTTTTCTTTCCCAGTATCTCCAGGGGGCATACGGTCTTGATTATGAGCTCGATTTTTCCCTCCTATTGGCTGAAAACTAGATACTTTATGGACATTCTTGCTAACTGATTTATCTTGCGACATGAAATTTGCATCATAAGAACCTAAGACTACATTCCTAATGGATGGAACTCTTAATAGCTCAAATGTAGATAGATTTACCTTTAGCTTTTAGAGTTTTTCAGCAACATACAGAGCCAATTGTTCTTCATTTAAATCAGTTGGGGGTCTCCCTCGGGTATTCCACCATCTTTTCTTTATTTGCATCAGCATTTCTCCCTTTAGGTACATCAGTATGTCCTGGATCTTGAGATAAATATTGCTTAGACACCTAAGGCAATGATGGATTATTGCTAGCATTAGGGTCTGGAGGCATGTTGAAATTATTTAGTGGAATGGAAGTAGTAAAGGGACCTTCAGCCTGTGGGCACCTGTGTGGCAGCTCCCTTAAATCATACCTCTTAATAGGTCTCTGGAAGGTTTTCACTTCCTCAATATAAGCCTCCTTGTCTTTGGGACCATTATCATTCACTGGATTCTCATCAAATAATTGTGTCATTTCATCCCCGTAGCATACCTGATCTGACTCATCCTCCAACTAGCCAGATTCCTCTTCGGGTACATTCTCCTCACTTTGAGGGAAAGGAGCATGGTTCAGCACTAGCAGTGGCGAATCATAAGGAATAGAGGGTACAATTTCCTGACTGCTCGCATTATTCTCCACTTTGTACTGGAAGATCGAGGCTGCTGTTTGGAACTCTTGACAGTCCAACTCAGAATGTTGATTTGTCTTATGGAGCCTGCACCACCCTGATAAAGCAGCCTCAGCTAGATATACATAGCCAGGAGGCTTCTCTTGATTTACTGGCTGACTAATTGACAGGTTGATTAATTGGTTGATCCAATGGGGTGGGGACTCCTCCATTATTGGGCCCTGTGTTTCAGGTTATGTTCTGTCCTGACTGTTGTCTTCTCTCAAAACCTTGTCCACCACCTCAGTCAAAGTTCTGGCCCAAAGATTGTCCCTTGTCATAGTTCTGTCTTCTATCATTATTGTATCCTCTGTCATTATTGTATCCTCTTTCATGATTGTATCCTTTGTCATTGTAGTATCCTCGATCCTGACATTGCCCTCTATCGAAGTGTTGTCCTTGTGAATTTTCTCTGCTCTAATTGGATTGCATGTTCCTCTGAGTGGCCTGCAACTGACTATTCTGGTTTCTCAAGTAGGTTACCTCCATATTCAGTTTCTTTATTTGTTCAGATAACTCGTCCAGTCTCTCCTTGTCAAGATTACTGTATGAAGGTTGATTCGCATTATTATGGGGATACCCTACTGTAGCATTGGCATTTAGTGATTGGTTCAAGACTTCAAAATTTTGTAGGTATGAAGGATAACTAGCCTGGGGCTGAGGGTGCAGGGGTTGATTCACATTTTGCTGGGGGTAACTCATCATGGATAACATTTGTCCCATAGGGGGCCCTGGCTGAGGGACCAGAGGTAACTGAGGTACTGGATTCATGATTGGAGTATGGTTTTCCAGAGCCTGGTTGAGAGTTGGAACTTGTCCAGGGTGAGCAACGAGTCCTAATGAGGGTAAAGGCCTAGACAGATGTTTCCTTAGATTAGTGCTAACTTTTACAGCCTCTACATATGCATCTAGTAAACTCTTAGGGGGGTTATTACTCCATTTCATAAAGGTAGTTGTCAAACTATCAAGTCCTTTGTAATAGACTTCTAGAGCAATGGGTTCATCAACAGCATAAGGAGCTTGTAGTCTGGTGTAAGTAAGATGAAACCTATTGTTGAAGGATGATATAGGTTCATTGACCTCCCTTTTGACATTTGTGAACTGATGGTAAAGCTCATTAGAACTAATGGGGATTTGAAACTTTTTCAAGAAAGCAGCTTCTAGCTCAGTCCAATGTTGGATAGACCCAGCAGGCAAATGATTGTACCAATAGAATGCATCTTCCCCTAATGAGTAGGGAAATAGTCTACAAGCTACATCCTCATGGTTTATTCCTCTATCCTTAAGGCCAGTCTGAAAGATCCTAATGTGTTCCTCAGCGGTTCTATTGGGATAATTCATATGGAATTTTGAACAGAAGTGTTCAGGGTTTTTGGGCATGACATTGTAAACAGCAAAGCTTAATGGAGATGGGTTGGTTGCCAGGAAAGCCATTGGTGGAGGTGGGGGTGGTAATGGCTGATTTATGACTAGCTGAGGTTGTGGACTGAGAATGGCCTCAGACTTAGATGAACTTGATAAAGATGGGGATGATGGGAGTGGATGGGATGATGATGATTCTCCCCTTCTGTTGGTCCTTCTTGACCTAGTGGGGTCTAGTAACTTTTGAAATTCTTCCTCTCCTAGATCGGATCTTGTCCTTCTTCTGAATCTATCGGGAGAGATGGCATTCAAAAATTGATCCAGCTTGCTTATTCAAGGCCCTCCTTCTAGTGCCAACACTGTTGATGGTGTTTTCTGCATAGCAACAACACAGGCAAGATGCAATATCCTATCTCTCTTTAAAGGTAAATCTCTATCAGCAAGCCTCAAGAGATAACCCCAAGGTCTCTAATATCAGGTCTTGATAATGCATAAGCAACTCAGTTATAAAATGTGAAAATACTGGTAATCACAATGGGACCTTACTACAAGCAAACTACTGAATTGATTCTATCAGATTTAACAAACTGGGGATACTTCAACCCTAGATTTAACCCAATAATCAAAGAAATAGAAAAAGAATAAGGGTTTCAAAGAGATTTCTAAATCTAATACTACTCCTAAAATCAACAATGAAAGTAACCAATACTTGAAATGGACCAATCCCTCAAAACTGATCTCTACTCAACCTAGATAAATCTGCAATCTCATAGAAAACAGTGCAATCTTTTGAGGTGTTAAGATTTTCAAATCATGAACATTCATTTAAACAACCCTATTGCAGTTGAAGTGAATAAACCTTCACGATCGAACTTAAGCACAAGGAATATGAAAAGTCCAGGCTAACTTTGCAAAGCAACTAACAATCAGTTGGTTACGAAAAGTATGGATTGAGAGATTGCTGTAACATTCAAGTATCAAATCACAAACATTATCAAATCGAATCTAATCTAAATATTGACCAACTCAAAGCAATTTTAAAGATAGAATAACAAGAACCATGAAAAACAAAAGAAAACAAGTATGGGACCAAATCACAATGTCATTTCTTGTATTCAAATTGTTCATTGTACCAACAATTCTAGCTTTCTGTTACAATATTTGCTTGAGGGAAACTACTTGCTAAATTACTCTACTTCTAACTAGCTCTTCTCTATATCGATCTCTATATTCTAGTTACAAATTCTAACCTTCTAACCCTTTACAAATGAGGCGACATGCCCAATATATAGAATTCCCCAGAAACCCATCGGCCAGGCAAGGGTTTTGCAGTAGTAAAGGCACAACCACTTGGCCAAGAGAAACCCGAAATGAGTCAAATAAGAAATAAATGCAAGCTCCATCGAAGTCGGGTCGGGATCTGCAATGCAGCTTGGACGATGCGCAGGAAGATAATAAGGAAGCAAAAATCGTGCTGCAGCCCATCATTAGCTCTCTTCCCTATTATCCTTACTCTGATCTGACTCTTCATGTAGCTTCAAGAATGCCCCATCTAAGTTGGCTATAGGTGGTACTAGTAGAACCCTAAGTCACCTTTCAATGGACGTAATCTCTTCCCTTGACTGTTTGACCGACTTATCCCAATCCACCCTATATGTTAGGTATTTGTCAATAACTGCAAGGTAGATGGTGGCATCATCTAACTGGTGCTCGGCATAGAATCATCATTACTTGGTGCATAAACATCATGCCACCATTTCCTCAATTATTCCAGGCTCAATTACTTGGGCGCGATCTTCCTTCTTCCTGTCATAATTTCAAAGAAAGCGATGCAACCATTATAGACACCATTGAGGGTGTCGTCGATCTACCTCGTCTGTTTGTGAATCTTTTTCAACACCTTCTGCCTAATTTTCAATGCTTCAAACCATTCCCATGGCTCGATAGCTCTAGAAGAATAAAGGATCCCATCACTCACCAATCTGTCATGGGTGTATTCCATTAGAGTTCTAGTTTTTTGTAGAAGGAGGTCTGTGTCTTCCTTATCTTGTGCCAACACCACTTTCAACCAATCAGTTTCCATAATAGCAACTTTCCCCGTTGACAAGACTTCCTTAAGAGCCTCATCACCCTTTATTTGCACCCCTTTCAACCAATTGGTAGTGGCAAGGGTGGAGGCTTTCATCTTTTCTAACTCGGTGATGGCCTCTCGAGGTAGAGGATTTGTAGCAGAGGAAGAAGGATTAATGGATTTTAGGGGCTTTATTAATTCCTCCAAGCACTTCCTGAGATTTTCATTCTCTCTTAAGTTCCTGCTTGGTCTTCATTTCCTTCCTCAATCAATCCACAATAACTGTACTGGAGACCTCATAGTCTTCAATATCCTGCTCAACTGATGTAGGCCCCTAGATTGAAAGTCTAAACACTATAATCCTTTTTGAAAACATCACCTCTGTCTTTACCTAGAGCAGGGGTGGCAATATGAACAACCCAATCATGAGCTTCATCTCTTTCAATCCTTGAGATCACCCTAGCCTTCTTCTTACCTTTATCTTTTACAATTCTGGCTAGTAGTGCATCCCAATTCGGTGGACTATCCTCCACAACCACGTGCTTTCTCTTTATCTCCTTGTCTAGCCAATTAGGGACAGTAGACTCCAATTGCACCATGCTCTACCCCATTTCCTCTTGTTGATCTCCTGCTATTTCCTCATTCAAATTCTGTTCATCAGGAGTCTCATCTATCTTACTTTCTTCCTCTTCAACATGTTCCTCCTCTTGTTCAAGTGATGCATCCTTCACTACCTTTACCTCCCTTGGAGGAGATTCAACTACTTCAGTTCTAACAGGAGAGTCTGCATGTGCAACCATAGGGGACTGCATTATCTTTTCAATTTTTGCGTCTGCACTATGGAGATCACCCTCATGGAATTCCTCACCTTCAGTGCTTGGATCTTCATCAACCTCTTTTGCCTCACCTAGTTCTCTTTGGGTTTCATGAGTGGAAGGAACATCATGATGCCGCACATCATGAGAAACAACTGGAGGAAGGCCATCCTCAGGCACACTGTCCTTTGGGGAAGGAGTCCTAGATCTCCTTGTATATACCTTTTCTTTCTCCTCTGACCTTTCTACATTCACCACTGGCAGGGAAGTTACCTCTTCTGCAACCTTGGAGCTTTCCTCCTTTGACAATTTGACAATTCTTTTCCTCCTCTTGGGCACAGGATCATCGGCCTCAAGTCCCTGCCTTTAAGTTTCTTTCTGCCCAGACCTCTTAGTTCTTGTCCTCTTCTTGGCCTTTGGATTTCTCTATTTTTCTGTCTCTTGGACCTTCGTTTCTTGAACATCTTTGATCTTCATTTTGGAAGGAGAGTCCAACTTCCCCTTGCCCTTAGGATCTTGTTCGATAGATTCTTCAGAGGTGGAGTGGGGATCCAAATCTCCCATTAGCGCATAGGTGCACTACACACCATTATTTTCCAATTCCCATGGTTTATGCCTTAGCCACATCTTGGTAACTTTGATGACTGGCTCCATCGGTTGCTTCAGTTCCATTTGCTCCTCCTCTAACCAGTCTATATTACCAATCAGCCTATCTTTTACAGACTCATAGGCATGATCCTGAATTAAGTTCCCATCATCCTCCAATTGATTAGGCGCTCCCCTTACATTATATAATCGAACTGAATCCACTGGAAGCTGAGAGAATTTCTTCTTCCTAACCTCATATTCATCACCACAATTGGCCCAGTAGTCCTCTAAATTAACCTTATGGCCATACTCTCTACTGGCCTTCTTTTGAGCTTCTCCTATGATGTCAAATCTAGATCTCTTGGAGTGGGAAGACAAACCAAGAGCACTCATTTCTTCCTCTGAAGCTTGGGCAGAACCAATGGAAGGACAAACCTCTCCAGTGCCAATCCTCAAGGGGAAGTCTCCACCGAATCCAGTCTTATGCTTGTCCTTCTTGACAATGGCATCGAAGTCACAAATCTGCTTGGTGACTTCCAACAATATGATGTGATTAGTGGGGTACCTTGGAAGTCAGTATGGGGCCCTTTGGCAGCCATCAATCCGAGTATAGGAGAAAGTTGGGAACTAAATAAACCATGCTCCATATTTCTTGATGAGCTCCTTAGCTTGATCTGAAATTCTAACATGCTTCGCTTCCTGAAGCATTCTGGTGATATGCATGGTAAATGCATCATTTTCCCTCCTATAGTCTGAGCTTCCTAAATGCAACTGAGGGAAAACTTCATAGATGATGTTCTTTCTGAAAATTCCCTTTGTATCCAATCCTTTGTAGGGATGGAATCTAGCAAGTGCATAGACCAAATATGAGGTCATTGTGAAGGTCTTTGTCTGCAACACATTGGACAATTGCTTGTGAATTACTTGGCTAATGACCCCTACCCAATGGTAGTCAATTTTCTCTTGTTCCATCCTTACAATGGCATGGCACATCCAATTCTCAAATGTACCAGCACTCCTCAATCCAACCACCCTACTAAGAAATGTGATGTCATCATAGTACTCCTTGAATTTTGCTCTGAACAGTGGCTTAGGCAACTTGGAATAGTGTGACTTGGGCTTCTCTAGCCAGGAATTGAAAAGCTGGTGAGACTTCATGGTCTGTTCATTGTAGAACTCTTGAGCTACCTCAATGGTGAATCCTACCACATTTGATCTGTCTAGCATATCAAATGTTTGGGCAATGCAAACCGGGTTGAGATTGGCAATAACTCTCCCTTGAGGACCAATTATCCTCTGTGTGTCCTGATCATAGTGCCTTGCGCACTCAAGGACCAGCTCATGGCATTGCACCGTAGAAGGAAAACTAGCTACATGGGACAAGCCTGATTCCATTATCCTTCTAGTCACCAAGGGAGGATTCTCAACCGCCATTCTTTCTTTAAATTCCTCATAATCCCAGAGGCCAACATTTGTATCAGTGACTTCTGACCAAATAGAAGTGATCTTACTCTCAGGAACCTTGTTCTTAATGTCTAGCTTGATCCTCTCTGCATCAAACAATGAAGATCCAGCTGCTGCGTTACTTGATTCGGCCTGTATTCAACATGAAAACATAATAAAAACCATAGGAAAGCAAGGTTAATCCATCAAAACACCATTAGAATGCATCTCATATAGTCAAGGTGTTATTAAATCTCATATGAAATGATCACAAAAATTTTGGGTTTCAAGACCATCCACAAAATCTGAGCGAGAGAGGAATTTCGGGAGATTCCAACGGAATAGCCAGGAAACACCTACTTAAACATTAAACTTGATCATTTTTTATCAATAAACCACATGGGAGCTCATAAGATAGCGTGAATAAATCATAAAATGCATTGAAAATCACTAACATATCATGCTATTCAATATTCCTCTACATTTTATCAAATTTCAGGAAAATCCACCGAAGATGGATTCTAGCGAAGAACGAGCCAAAGAGGATTTTTGAGAAATTTGGGAGACAGCAGATTTCAGAAAAATTTGGACTTGATGTACATCTACGGTTAAGGAAAATTTCTGGACCAATGAGGATTCTGTAGCGAAGGCTGCGGCAAGAGTCAATCGTTTCGCTGAGAAGTCTTGGCGACTTCCGGGAGTCACGCCAAAGGATGCCATCAGAATAGGTTTCGCCAAGACCGGGTGGTTTCGGTGTAATGTCTCTGGAAAAAGGGACATAACAAACATATCGGTATGAGCCAAGGGTGGTTGGGGTAAGGTCCTGGCGAATGTTCTTGGTCTCACCGACCAGTGATAGAACACGAGAGACCTTCGGTGTGAGAAAGATACTATCACAGCGATAAAAAATGAACCTAGGAAGGCTTTTGGTGAAACATTTTGAGTTCAGATAGAGGTCCCGGCGACTACGTTATGTTTCGCTGATGAAGAGTTCCATTGGTATAACCTCTTGCCGAAATTATGAAGTCATCCCGACAAAAGATCTGGGCTCGCCAAGAAAGAAAGGTCTCGCTATGAAGTCCTAGTGACTAATAGGAGTTTGACCGAAAGCGAAGGTGTCGGCAAGAGTAGGGATCTCAGGTAAGGTCTCAGCGAAGCATGAATGTCTCCCCGACTTTCAAGAGCACTCGAATAGAGCAGGATACATTCGACGAAAGGTCTTGCCGAAAGCGAAAGTCCCAGCGACAGAACGGAAGATCGGCAAGATGAAAGGAACCCGCTATGAGCTCTTGGCGATGAGGTTTGTCTTGCTGACAGAAAGACTTTCGGCATGAGAATTACAGTGTCCTGGCGACTAAATACAAACTCACAAAGGGCTTCGGTGAGACATAAGAAGACCGATGTGACATCTCCCCGACTTTGAAGGGTTACAGCGACTGAAAAGAGCAGAGGTCGATGAAAGCAAAAGTGCTCGGTGGGAGGTCTTACCGAAGGACGGATGTTTTGGCAAAGCAAATGAATATCAGTGAAGCTACTGGATCCCGCCATGACCTCCTGGCGACTAGGGCCTTTCTTTCCGAAAGCGAATAGGAAAGCACATCGATGAGACATTTTCTTATGGGGTGAGGTCTCAGCGAATCCTCTTTATCTCACCGACTAGAACAAGAGACTTTATCGGTGTGAAAACGACACTGTCATAGTGATCTAAAATGAACCTAGGAAGACCTCGGTGAAACACAAGGTGATCGATATGAGGTCTCAACGATGATGAAAGGTCACAGTGAACATATTCGAAAGGGACGAAGAGTCACGATTTCACCTAGACACTGAACCAACTATGGATTTCAAAAAGTTTAACTTAGGGAAAGTCAGGGATGGGCCTTTCATGAATTTACTTTGCATTCTAGGTCAATTTTAAGACAAAATCACCTGATACGACATTGCCCTAGGTCCAAAACCCTACTCATTCGCCATTAGCACATAGGCAAGTTCAGAATTTAGTTGTTTCACTATTAAGTCATCACTAGGGTTTACTAATTACTCTCAAGCAAGATTCATCGAAATGCAAACAGATAAAAGAGCTCAAAACTCGCCTGGGAGATGACAAATGATGCAATACTGAACAACCCTAGCACGAAATAAACAAATACACAGGAATTCAAATCCCACAAGCTCTCACAATACCAACGTGCCACTCAAAATTTAATTCACAGCAGAGCAATCAGACACATACCATTGTAATGTGGACACCAAACTGATCCAGGAATTAGCAAATGCAAAGAGAACGGAGTCCTCAAAGAACAGACGCAGGAATGCACAAGAAACCATTACTACAAACCACAGTTTGCCCAAAAATCCCAAAACAAAGCCAACAACTCAAAGAACAAACTCTAAGGATGCAGCTCTCAATTTAGACAATGGAAAATAGTGAGCATGATGGAACGAAATATCTTAGAAATCAAGTAAAATCTAGCCTTCAAAGCACGTACGAAGCCATTAATGCAATCGATAAGACAGTCATGAAACCCGAGGAGCCGACGATAGGACAGAATCCGAGAAAGTCCAACCCACACGAAAATCCACAGATATCAAAAATCCCTGAATCACGGTGCAAAACTGGAGTCCAAGCGGGATCCGAGAAAATTCGACCAGGGCAAAAAATCCTGAATCAGGGCAAAAGCCCGAAATTCATCCAGAACTTAAGATTTTCAATAAATAACCTGGGGAAACACTTAGGCATTCAAAATAAACATTTAAGCACATACCCATGTAAGACAAAACCCCAAAAGAAAGGGCCAAAACACCAAAACCGAAGCGAAAGAGGGTCCTTGCTTCCAGCAGGGCATGTGTGCGAAAAACTGCACAACAAAGTGCTCACATTATTTGGAGTATTGGAAAACACATTGTCTCCATATAAATTGTTAAGAAACAAGCAACCCATATAGTGTTGTAAAACCCTCTACAATTGAGAGGAGACAGTGTGTTTTCCAACTCCTCAAATAATGCAAGCAATTTATTTGTTCCAATCAGATAAAGAAAGTGAAATGAAATTTAGACTATACCAAAGAGTTCAAAAATTTGAATTTGAACTTCATTACATTCTTGGAGCATAGGAGCCAACTAACTCCTAGACAAAAAGCACCTATGTACATACCAAAACACATGAAAAACATACATAACAACATACATGGAAACATACATAACATGACAAAAAATCGTAGTGCAAGGGCCCCTAGATGGGGGATCAAAGTGACAAAACCAGCAGGTGGGACCAAACATTTGGGAAATGGTAGGTAGGAGTTAATGACGCCATCAGGTCAGTTTTCTCACCTCATGCCAAATGAAAAAGGCGGGAACCTTAGCTTTTCCATGAAGTTTCTTTTGTCTAGCATGGGAAAAGTAGAAGGAAATGATGTGGGCCTTTTCTGTTTTGAGAAAGAAAGGTGAAAATACTATTTGTTTCGTGGTATTGGGCCTTGTTTGTTTCAAGAAAGAAAGGTGAAAATACTATTTTCTAGCAACGAATAGCTATGTGTTTCTTCAGTGTTCATGGCAGAATGGAAAAATGGCACATACACAGAGCAGATATACATACCTTATGGAGTTGTGAATGCATATAACTCTTCCCATTGCTATCCACCAAAACATCATTGTCCAAAAATGGAGAAAATGGGACCTTGTCTGGGCTTTTTGATATTTTCAAATAATGGTTTCGAATGCCACGTTTTTGGCTTTTTTTCCATGCCAAAGAATTATTTTGAAAACTCACGGGTGCTGACACGTTTTCCCGGTGATGGTTGCATGTATTGGGCCTTTACTGTTTGCAAAAAAAAGGTGAAAATACTATTTGTTTCCAGTCTGCACGTTTAAAGCTGAAGGTTTGAGTGCATGTGGACAATTTCAAGGAGAAAACCGACCAAATTGAGGTGACAGGTATTATCCAATAGTGTTGTAGAGGGTTTTACACCACTATTTGGGTAGCTTTTTTCTTAACACCTAGGGTTTTCGAACATGAATTGTTGCAAAACATAATGAAGTGCGTACTATGAATCACACTATGTGTTGAGGGTTAATAGAGTCCCCCTTAAATGAGAGATGTGCTATTTGATAAAATACAACACTAAAATAACTAAAACCCAATATTGTGTTTTCCAAATTGCAATTATTTTGTGCACTTTTTTTTTTTAGTCATGCGAAATTTAAATGTAATTTTTGCCCAAATTAAAAGTCCTTATAAATTTTGAAAGGGATTTTCAATACATTCAAACTGTCTATATTACAAAAGCTCTTAAAGACATTGTTTATGTTTAGTAAGAATGCATGTTGGAAAACCCTAGGTGTTAAGAAACAAGCAATGCATATACTATTCTAATACCCTGTGCAAGTAAGAAGAGACAGTGTGTTTTCCAACACTGCAAACAATGCAAACATTTTATTTGTTCCAATCAGATAAAGAAACTGAAATGACATTTGGACTGTATCAACCAACTGTTCAAAAATTTGAAAGTGGACTACATTACATTCTTGGAGTAATGAAATAAAACTCTTCATAAATAACTAACTGAAATGGGACAATGTGTTTTCCAACACTGTAAACCATCTATAACAATATTGTGCCTTGCAAGTATCATAATACCTACTATTTTCCAATTTCATTACATTCTTGGCACCTCATTTTTCTATTTGCAAATAATAGTTTTGAATGCCACATTTTTTGGGGTTTTTATCCATTCCAAAATATGATTTTGAAAACCCACCGATCCTAACATGTTTTCTCGGCGACGGGATAGGCTACGGTAGGTCAGAGTTAATGTTTGACCATCAAGTCTTTCCATCAGTGCAATTTGTACATCTGACCTTCTTTTCCATTGGGGCATTTTTTTCCAATCAGATGAACCAACTAAAATGACACTTGGATTGTAGCAACAGACAAGACCAAACATTTAGGAAAGGTAGGTAATAGTTAACTGACATAGGACAGTGTGTTTTCCAACACAACAAACAATCTATAACAATGTGAACAATGGTGACATTCTGGGATTTATGTGGCTTTCAAAATATAGAATTTCATTGTGGAACCCATGGATTTTTCTTTCTATAAACATTATTCAGTAATTTCACTCATATTTCCACAATGGGTTGTCGCTTATTTCATTCGGCAATGGAAAATTTTGAAAACCAGCATACAGGGAGGAAACGAAAAAAAAAATTAAAAACCCTCGACACAAAAACACATTATTAGACCTGTATTTCAAATAAACAACCCTTTTCCCAATGAAAACTCTGCAAAATTCAAAATAAGAATGTGAACAATGGCGATGTTCTAGGCTTTATGTGATTTTCACAATGGTTTGTGGTTTCTGTAAACCTTATTCAGATATTTCAATTTTCACAATGGTTTGTGGTTTCTGTAAACCTTATTTAGTTATTTCACTCATATTTCCATGATGGGTTGTCATCTATTTCATTCGACAACCACAAATTTTCAAAACTAGCAAATGGGAGGAAATAGAATTAAAAAACCCTCAATAGAAAATCACAAAACGAAAACCCCGCAACGAATAGTCATTTGCTTCTTCAATGTTCATGGTAGAATGGAAAAATGGCACA
Source organism: Sequoia sempervirens (assembly GCA_007258455.2). NCBI lineage: Eukaryota > Viridiplantae > Streptophyta > Pinopsida > Cupressales > Cupressaceae > Sequoia > Sequoia sempervirens. Next base: position 53,254,375 of record VDFB02072274.1, read on the forward strand.
TACACGGAGTGGATATACATACCTTAGGGAGCTCTGAACGCCTGCAAATCTTCTTGTTGCTATCCACCAAAACATCCTTGTCCAAAAATGGAGAAAATGGAACCTTGTCTGTGATTTTTGATATTTGCAAATAATGGTTTCGAATGCCACATTTTTGGCTTTTTTGTCCATGTCGAAAAATTATTTTGAAAACCTGTCAGTGCTGACACATTTTCCAGGCAACAGGATAGGAAATGCCACATTTACGTCCAGTTGTCAAGTCTTTCTACCTCACTATTTTTTGTCCAACCACCTTTTCCATCGTGGGTCTTTTGTGCACCATAGCATGGGCTATTGGGGGTACAATATGTTATATACATATGTGCTTTTTGTCCAAGAGTTAGCTTTCTCCTATATATACTATTATATATATTTTTGTATTTAAATATATCTATAGTAGTAAATAAATAATAACCTATATATTTTTATAGTTAAATATAATAGTAATAATAATAGTAAATATAATCATACTTATATTTAATATAATAGTAAATAATATAATAATAATCTATTTTGCAATATATATTTTATTTTTTTTAATTCTTTACCACCAACCCGCAATGTGCGTGATGGAGCCTTGCGGTATAGTAACAGTAGTGTACGTGTTGGAGCCCCACAATATAGCGGGGAAATTTAAAAAAAAAATCTATATTGCAAAAAAAAATTTAAAAATTATATTGCAAAATAGATTATTTTTTGGAGCCTCGCAGTATAACAGGGAAAAATTACAAAAAAAATCTATATTGCAAAATAATTTAAAAAAAAAAAAAAATTCCCCGCTATACTGAGAGGCTCCATCATGTACACTATGGATTGGTGGTAAATAATTAAATATTATAATTTTCTCTACTATACTATGGGGCTCCATCACTACACTGTAAGCTGGCGCTAAAGAATTAAAAAAAATTTTTTAAAAATTATATTGCAATTTTTTTTTTTAAATTTTCCCCTACTGCAGGGCTCCATCACATATAGAATTAAAAATAATAATGTAACGCCCTGCCAAAGAACCCCAGAGGACAACACAACCATGCTACAATAATGGAACAATTTCTTTTTTAAACGAAATAACAGTGGAATGTATAACTTAACATAATCATATAAACTAAACCTAAGTCCTCTAAGACTACATGACTACACTACTAACATATCCTTTAATCAAGAGCTAGAATTATTTAATTAACTAATATGTTATCTTGATTTATCTAATAATCAAGTTCATTTTAATCCATCACATTAAATGATTCTACAATATGAATTTCCATAACATGTCATCGGCTAAACAACATTAAAGATCATTTATAAACAACTAACAAATATATATATATATACAAATTACATTACATGAGAATACATTATAATTTGTTACATCATTACATTGTTTACAATAATGTTTCCTTGAGTACATGTGGGAAAAATACATCAAATTACAATAAATGGTACTACTAAGATACAATCCAATGCATATGCATAAAAGATTGTCTTCTTGATCTAGAACATGAGCTAGAATCCGCTACACAAGGTACAACCTCCATGCACATGAACAAGCAGCAAGGAAACCCAATGGAGGAAAAAGCACCAACCTCCCGACCATGTGGAACCATAAGGTGCACCCCCCGCGCTAGGAGATAGCATAAGGTCCCACTACAAAAAAACAATTATGAAGAAAGCATGCTAACATAAACAAGGCTATACAGGGCTCTAACACAACATTGCAACAACATTAACATCACAAACAACACATACATCGCTTCTAGAGGCATTCACACAATAGAAAGAGGAAGTACAACTAGGGAGTTCTAGTCTACAATAGGGAGGAGTGTCATCACATAAATTGATATGGGTTATCCTTGGTGGATCTTCCTAGGCTCCCATCCCCCATCCTGGGTTATCCTAATAGCCTCTCCTGATCCCTGGCCCCCATACAAACTCATGTGGAATCAATGTACCTTTCATGAGGACAAGGTAGTTGATCTTGCCATTCCAAGCTTCCCAGCTCATCTCACTTCTAAATGAGCACTTGAGCCATGAGTGAGGTATACCATTATCTTGATTAATGTGAAATCTACCCATTCCCCCTAATTCATTATTTAGGTTATCACTGGATTAAGAAACTCTCCAATGGGTTATCCTGGGCACCACTTTGGGTCCTAGCCCCCAGGAGAGCCACCCTCTACTTGCAACTAGTAAACCCTACACATCAAGCAAGGAATTTACCATCTTGCACACTTACCCAAATCACATGAATCCATACACAGTGCAAGGAATTGACCCTCTTGCACATATATCAAAATCACAAGAATCTAAATACAGTGTAAGGCATTGATCCTCTTGCACACAACTCAAACATTACCAACCACTTCCAAGTGAAACAAATATAAAACCCATACATACAAAATACCCCCTCTTAAGCCCCTGGAAACCAACCTTAACCACTTGCACAAAAGACTCCTACCTTAGAACAATAACCAAAATCACCCAATTTCCACTAATCAACCACATATTCAATATGAGCAAACAAATCCCATAATGCAATCATGAAATACATGGTGGATTTACAATTCGACTATTAAATAATTTATAAAAGAAATTTGTATTCTTAATTAACAAAAAAGAATAATCTAATTCTCTCATTTTAACAAATCTCTCAATTATTTAAACATAAATAAATCAATTTCTTGTCTTTTCTTATTTAATTTTCCAATTTACTTATCTAGAAATCGTTTAATTCTAAAACAAAAACACTCTTTTACTAACACCATTTTATACTTGTATACATATACATATATATAAATATATATATATATATATACAATTCATCGGTATATATATATATTATAAATTGTATATTGTTTGTAATACATTACTTTAGCCTATATTTTGATATATCTATATATATATATATATAGATTTATAAAAAAAAATATTGAAAGCCAATCATTTAATATTTCCATCGAAGTAAAGAAATAGTGCAAATATCAAAAGCCCAGTTTAAGAAGCCGCAGTACTAGCAGTGATCATCAAACAATTTATATTCATCAAATTCTATATATATATTTGAATTTACCAAACAAAATGTATAGTAATCGAATTTCTAGCACATTAAGTATCCATCGACTATCAAATGCATAATGAATACATCAGATGCAACTCATAAATTATTTAAACAAGCTATACAACATATGAATCAAAATTTCAATCCAAATATATTTCATCAAAATGAAGACATAATATAATATCCAATTTCCTAGCACAAAATAGATTCATTAATTTACATATAACCAATTGACAAACCTAGTATAGAATCATCAAACTAAATAAATCAAATGCCAACATAAAATAAAATGCAATACAAAATAGTGATTACCAATCCTCAAATATAACCATCGAATAAATTCACAATCCATAATGTAGACTCGGTTTATACAATATTCAATGTAGGCACATGGAATAGAATTCGTAGTGTTAAGCATCTATTAAAGGAAGCAAAGCATCGATTTCCAAGCATAGCTATTGTCATTAGAAGGAAATCAACATGTTCAATATCAATTATAAACTAAGAAAATACCATCGCCATCTACTATATACATAATACACTCTAGAAAAAAAAACAAGTAATGCCCAAATGAGTTGTACAGGCAACGAACCATTGGGAGGAGAATATAGCAAAAATTGATACCAAGTAATGCCAAAATGAGTTGCCTCAAGCATAAATAGTAGGTAAATAAATCATCGACCCTAAGATGAAGTTGTCATCAAACTCTAAGATGTTTCAAATAGTAAGTTTATACAACTGAGGGGAAAACGCCAAATTCCAGGTTATGCACCAAAGTGAATTCATTGAAAAGGGCTTAAAAACTTATACAAAGAGTACTCAGCTGGGGTTACTGACCAAATCTCGTAAATAGATGCTCTCTCATGGGCACGATGATTTATGGACTGCACAAAATTGGTTTATTGAAAAGGCTTAAGAAACTTTCAAACAAATGACAAACGACAGGGAGAAACTCATCACAATGCAAACAACAAGAGGAGAAATGAATTACAAATGATGCAATGATTGCAAGATATATATATATGTATATGTATGTATATGTATATGTATATGTATGTATATGTATATGTATATGTATATGTATATGTATATGTATATGTATATGTATATATATATATGTATATGTATATGTATATGTATATGTATATATATATATATATGTGTATATGTATATGTATATGTATATGTATATGTATATTTTATTATTGTTATTTTTATATAGGAATAAAATAGATGAATATCACATTTTCAAGGAAAATCAACCAGTGAAGCACTCATTTTCAAAAAATAGAAGAGAGAGAATTCAATTGCATCAATCGAGTAAACAAAACAAAGAACAAGCCAACCTGGATCCAACTCTAGCTGAGACAAAAATATGATGCCAAGATCAATCTTCTGCAACAACTTCTTTGAAATCCCCAATCAACTTTCCGATAATCCCAATTCCCACAAAATTCATAGCATAAGAGATTTTCTTGTAGACAAAATTACTTCCCCTCCTAGAAACCCCCCACTCCCCAAAAAAAATGAATAATCCTCAATATCTCTAAAAAGGATAATTATTTACAAAAGGAAGGTTGTGTGATTTTTGAAAACAAAAATCTAATAAAACTCTAGAATCCCCAATAAAACATCAAGTTTCCTTTTCAACAATCTATTTGTAACTATGCATGTGCTCCATAAAAAATCATTTCTATCTTTTATATTATTTTTACTATTTATCCATTATACATTTCACTATAATTCGATTTTATTTTATTTAATATTACATTACACTTTTAAATTTATTATAAACCGTAATCATTAATAAATATATTTATATCTATTCATCAAAGTACTTTTACTTAATTTATTTTAATGCATTAATTAACCAAACAATATTTATCAAATAAATTTAAATTAAACAAACCAAATATCAACAATAATTACCTAAACCCTAACCAGGGTCAAAAAATAAGACCAACTGACCACAAACATCTAACAACATTGATGAGGTAATGGACTAGATTATCATCCTCTTCAAGGATGATGGCTAGGGTAGGTGACCAAATGTTATCTCTGATCAACTGTTCCTTTGGGTTTTAAGGAACGTTCAAACCTACCAATTTATGTGGAGTCGATGCCTAGTACCTACAATCTGCAGCACATAAACGGTCGTGCATATCCATAATCATACAATCAGGAACACTGTAAAAGGGAATTTCAATGTAACAAAGTACTCACAAGTGAGTAATGCGACACTATCCCTTTCACCCAAACATGTCAATTAAGTAACCACATCAACTCATAATAATTAGTTGCATAACAAAAAAAAAAAGAACAATGATAAGATCATCGCATAAAATTCATGATCAGATAACCACATAATGCTTGCGATAGATTTAGTCCACATAATCAAATAAACCATATATCATTCATAACACATGCATAAAACTCAAGTAATAGAAGCATCATCAAAGTATCATCAAAATATTATCATAGCAGTAAATCCAACATCAAACAAAGTGTCATAATGTTTGATCCTAAGCAAATTGTAAGACCCCGCCTCTTAGGTACTTAATACAATCCTAATTTGTTATATGCCTTTCTTGAATTGATGATTAGATATATTATGGATGATAAATAATGTGATATTTTGGTGATATTATTGCATTTAATTTTGACATTTTGTTTATTGTCACTACCATGAAGGTGGAATGCACTCATATATTGTGAAAAGCTAATTGAAATTTTAAATGGATTATTATATAGCTAAAGTATAAAATAATTAGTTAACAAATTTATGTGATCAAATTGTTACTTATGATTGTGTTGGTATTGTGTAGGAAGGTAACGGTGTTAGCATGGGAAGGGTGAACCATCGAGAGAAAATTAAAAGACTCTTCTTGAGGGTATAAATTTGACCCCCTTTTAGAGCTTAGAAAGAAATAAAGTTAACATGTTGAAGTGGTGAGGGTTGATATTAAAGGGATAATTTATTTTGGAGTTGAGAGGGTATTTGATAATGCTTCATGTGGGTGTAAGTGGGGTTAGGGGTTAGGGACCCTTATCCAAGTTTGAATTTCGGATGGGTCCTTAAATGGGCCTTTAAAGAGGGTTGTTGGTCAATTTCTTTGGTTGGGATGCAAAAAGAAACCCCCTAGGGTCTATACCATAGTGGTAGGGGTCAAGTGGGCATATAATAGTGCCCCAGGGACATGATTTGACCCCTGAAAAGTCCTCATAATGGAAAGTAACGAGTTTTGAAGAAAGGATGGGATGGAAAGATGGAGGGATTGTCCAAGTGCATGTTCCTCTTTAATATAGAAAAGACTAATTGATGGAGGTAGGTACACTCCACACTTCCCCATCCAAAAAAAAGTTACAAGTTGAAAATCCTATATATCTTGGAGAGGAAGGAAGAGGAGGGTGTTACCCACTTCTCCTTTTGGAGAACTCTAGTTGAGAGAGAAGAAAGGATGAGAAGAGAGGAATCCTACATCTTTGGAAAGATTTTGATCAAGATGGCTTGGCTAGGAGAGGAAAGATGGAGACAAGAGTTTGGTCCCTTCATCTAAAAGAAAAGAGATAAGTTCTTCATTTTTCCATTTACCCTTTGTTATAGGTTGCAAGAAGATGACATAGTGTATGGATTATGGTTGAAAATAGGAAGTAAAGAATCTAGATGCATGAAATTGGTGCTATGCTAGTTTTATCCCTTTTAAAAAAATGAGAAAAGACTCCATTTATCATCGTGGAGCTTAAAGAATTCCTTGCTCGGGGGTATGGCTAAAGCCCACGAGGCTCCATGATGCCATTACGGTAGGGTGGAGAGCAAGACATTGTTCACAAGTTTGTAAGTCATTTGCTTCCTCAAATATTGTGGTAATATTGTAAGTCAAAAAAAAAGAGATGAGTTTCATATTTTTTTTCAATAAATAAATGAAAAGAGCAAGTCCTTGATATTTGGCATGAAAATCATATTTTTCTCCATCTTATTGTAATATTGCAACTTAAAAGATGAGTTTCATACTTTGTGTAATTAGCTGAAAAGAGCAAGTTCTTGTATATTGGTATGTTATTTATTCCATTGATATGTTTCATTTGTTATATGAAAAGTTTGAGAAAATTATACCTTGTTGAGAAGAGGTTAAGTCTTACTATAAACATGTGTTTAAAGAAGTGTTTCAACAAAGAGTTATTTTTAGTTTTTCTTGTAAATAAAATATTAAATGCTTGTATTGTAAACAGTTATATATTATTTACAGATTTAAATAAAATTTAAGAGCATATATTATTTAAAATATGTAATCAATTAAGTATGTATTTGTTGTTCGAAACATGGACTATATTATTTAAAATCTGTAATTTTAGGCAACAGATATAACTGTTGTATTCATCGGCGGATAAAATAAAAGAATCACAATTTTGTGACTGTTTTGTAAACACAATAAGAGGTTTAAAAAAATAAAATAAAAAACAGTTACGGGGTAGTAGAGCATTGTTTTATATAGAGATGAACCCCAGGCGAATGGTGAGAGTGCATTTTACAAATTTACAAATTTGTAAGTAATGATTTTAATTACCCCAAGGATATCTCAGATGTATGAACTCTTTCACCTGCAAATATATATTAGTGTATTTTGTATAACCAATAAAAATAAATATATATTTAACCCTGAAATTCGCTATTCAAAAGAAGAGTGCCATTTTATAAATAGTTCCATTTTTGTTATTTCACAAGAAATCGGGGGTTCCATTAACCGTTATGAAACAAACTATTAAATTGAATTCTCTTAGTATAAAAAGGGACAAATGAACAAATTTAATATGTTTTGCTGCAAACAAAATATAAAGTTGTAGTCTGAATAGGATTACAAGTTTAAACACATATGAATGTTCTGTATATTTTTCGCATGAGAAAGACGAAACAATAAATATATAAATAACACAGCGAAATGAAGCTGAGTTAAATATTGCCCATATCTCATATTGTTCTTAAATACCTTTGATAGATCGCATAGCTGGACTTAGCCGCCCAGCTAAATATTGGTTTGCCTGATAATACAAGAGAAAAAAAAAACAATATATATATATACATACCCGTCCAGTAATATTGTTGGCTGATTTTAAAATAACACTTTTAATCAAAGCAGTTATAATAATAATATTCCCTATTATTGATGTTAACACTATTGTTTTATTTAAATGACAATAATACGAGATTAAATATTAATATCCTGTTTTTTATCACAAAAGATTCACAATAACAATGGTAGTTGTCATGAAAATTTAATATTACTGGATAAATGTTTAATGTCATATTATATTAAATATTTATTTCACCCCCCCTCTTTCACTAAGATTGAGACAAGTTATTTTCATAGCATTTAACAATTAAAGTATAAATAAAATTATTTATTAATCTTGGTTAGGAGGTAGTCATAAAAGTAAGAATAGTATTACTACTAACATTAGCATAAATGTGCATATAAATAGAAATATAATCATCACTTATATTAACGTTAATATTAGATAATATATCATATATTATATCATGGAGTTTTTTAATCAGGATTAAGTATTTCAAATCATAGTAATATTAGAATATATATATATTTTTATTATTGTAAGACAATTATAATGATGATGCAATTACATAATAGGGTTATTTTTTTAAGGGACCCAAATTGCTAATTAAACAATAAATTTAATAGCCTAAAATAATAATAATATTTGCACTGCTTAACGATTTAACTACTATTGGTTATCAATTTGATATAAGTAATGCTATTCACATTAGTTGGTGGATAGAAACACTATGTTAGTATCATTCATGTTTAGTATTAATATCTTATCATTATAATCATTTGTTAGTAAATGGAAATAATGTTCTTATTAAAAATTGATGAATTGATACATATGTACTAAAATTATTATTATTATTTCATTAGTGAAGTGATAACAATAATGATAATAATATTAATGCCGATATTATCTTGAAGATTCATTGTCAAGGGATAACAAAATTATCTTTTAGGGGTTGTTGAATAGGAATAATATTATTGTTATGTTCAATTTTGTCTAGTCAATGATCATATTATTGTTGGATAATTAATGTATTAACAACATTGTCACCATTATGGCTTGAGGATTAATTAAAGAATACGAAAATAGTAAGGCTAATAATGATACTATTGTCTAAGTGGTTGTTGATGCATTAGTGTTATCATCGTTGATGAATAATGTTGTGGGGTAATTAATAGTAATATTATTAGGGTGTAATCAAAATTCTAACAATGTGGTCATTATGTTAACATTGGTTCCTAAGCATTAATTAGTTTAAGTAATAAGTACAAAAAAAAAATTGTTAGGTTTTTTTTTTTTATGAAATTTTTCAGGCATGACACAAATCATCTACCAATCTAACAAGAAAAGTATGAGGGGAAGTACATCCTCCCCCCTAGAATCGAGCTTACTCTTGGAAGCCTACAAATAAGAAAGGGTATAACTCTCACATATGTGATGCATCCTCCCAATCCATTCCCAACACTATGTCATAAGATCTTGGGGGTGTGATGTGAAGATCTACCATGGTAAAGAGTGAACCAATCTTCAATCCGCATCCATACACAAGTGATTCTACCACTACTTTAGCTCTGAATTCCAATTCGACCTGCCACCTAACATCTTGCTTTACTACCACCAGCCCACAATAGTCCATTATAGAAGGGAAATTAATGAATTAGAAATACCAAATTCAAAAGGGGATAAAAATACCAATACCTTTCAACACACCTGTGGTCTCCACAACTGTTCCCTGGTGCTCTGCTTGGCAGTTATCAACCATTGCAAACACTCTGTGATACCTAATTGCATCACCCATGGTCAGCTTTGAGGCTTTCAGCCTCTGAATGAATCTTGATGTACACTTCTGTGGACACTTTCTGGCTATGTGGCCCTATTGACCACAAGAAAAACATCCTAAACCTCTACCATACCCCCTGCCACTTGAAGGTATATTGGACTATTGGAAGTTACATATAATGACTACAACTTGTGTTCTCTGAGCTGGATGGTCAGGATGATAATGTTTGGCTCGTTTCCAACTTTTAATTTTCCTAGACTGAGGGCCTCTACATTGTTGAAACTGAAAATTCTTAGGTTTCAACTGGGAATGTTGTCATTGTTGTTGTTTTCCACCCTTAACAAGTGCATGATGGCTCTTAGAGGAACCCATTTCCTAAGACTAGTCACCTCAGAACTCGAAGCCTGATGGAGGTACACTACCAATCTAAACACCTATCAACCAAGTCTTAGCCTCCAATCCACCACTAGAACCATTGAAGGTAGGGGGTGTTCCCTAAAGAGATCTCTCATATGACCTGCTAAAATAGTCTCCTAGTCTATTGTAACATCTCTCCTCCTAGGAGACCTTTCTCTTTCCCTAACCACCTATTGATTACCCTCCTATTTAGGGCCCAGGAAGGCAAGAATCTCCTTAAGAAAATGACATAACTGAGCTCCGTCTAACTCTAGTTGCCCATGATTCTGACCCCTACTTCCCAAAATGTTCTAAGGGCCTTGTTGTTCCTCATGGGAACCCAAAGGATAGGTATTCTAGTGGTTAGCCCCACAACCACCACCTCAATGACCCTAACCATGAACTCTAGGCATCTTCCTACATAAACACCACTAAAGGACAAATCTAAGGTTGTTAGGTGAGGATGAAAAATGGGGAAAAATACATAAGCTCAAGATTCTAAGCACTAAGACAACATAATGGGCTCATATTAAACCAAAGTGTCTAGTGTTAGAACTTGGGCTTTGATACCAAGGTTTAATACCCTACCAAGGAACCCCAAAGGACAACACGACCATGCTACAATAATGGAACAATTTTTTTTAAATGAAATAATAGTGGCATGTATAACTTAACATAATCATATAAACTAAACCTAAGTTCTCTAAGGCTCCATGACTATGCTACTAACATATCCTTTAATCAAGATCTAGAATTATTTAATTAACTAATATGTTATCATGATTTACCTAATAATCAAGTTCATTTTAATCCAACACATTAAATGATTCTACAATATGAATTTCCGTAACACGTATAGGATAAACAACATTAAAGATCATTTATAAACAACTAAAATATATTTATATATAAATATATACAAATTACATTACTTGAGAATACATTATAATTTGTTACATCATTACATTGTTTACAATAATGCTTCCTTGAGTACATGTGGGAAGAATACATCAAATTACAATAAATGGTACAACTAAGATACAATACAATGCATATACATAAAATATTTTCTTCTTGATCTAGAACATGAGCTAGAATCCACTACACAAGATACAACCTCCACACACACAAACAAGTATCAAGGAAACCAAATGGAGGAAAAAGCACCAACCTCCTAACCATGTGGAACTATAAGGTTCACCCCCCATGCTAGGAGATAACATAAGGTCCCACTACAAATAAACGATCAAGAAGACATTAGGCTAACATAAACAAGGCTATACAGGGCTCCAACACAACATTGCAACAACATTAACATCACAAAATACACATACATCACTTCCAGAGGCATTTACACAATAGAAAGATGAAGTACAACTAGGGAGTACTAGTCTACAATAGGGAGGAGTGTCATCACATAAATTGATATGGGTTATCCTTGGTGGATCTTCCTAGGCTCCTAACCCCCATTTTGGGTTATCCTAATAGCCTCTCCCGATCCCTAGCCCCCATACAAACTCATGTGGAATCAATGTACCTTTCATGAGGACAAGGCAGTTGATCTTGCCATTCCAAGCTTCCCAGTTCATCTCACTTCTAAATGAGCACTTGAGCCATGAGTGAGGTATACCATTATCTTGATTAATGTGAAATCTATCCATCCCCCCTAATTCATTATTTAGGTTATCACTAGATTAAGAAACCCTCCAATGGGTTATCCTAGGCACCACTTTGGGTCCTGGCCCCCCATGGAGAGCCACTCTCCCTACTTGCAACTAGTAAACTCTACACATCAAGCAAGGCATTTACCATCTTGCACACTTACCCAGATCACATGAATCCATACACAGTGCAAGGAATTGACCCTCTTGCACACATATCACAATCACAAGAATCTAAACACAGTGTAAGGCATTGACCCTCTTGCACACAACTCAAACATTACCAACCACTTCCAAGTGAAAAAAAACATAAAACCCATACATAAAAAATACCCCCTCCTAAGCCTCTGGAAACCAACCTTAACCACTTGCACAAAAGACTCCTACTTTAGAACAATAACCAAAATCACCCAATTTCCACTAATCAACCACATATTCAATACAAGCAAACAAATCCCATAATGCAATCATGAAATACATGGTGGATTTACAATTTGACTATTAAATAATTTATAAAAGAAATTAGTATTCTTAATTAACAAAAAAGAATAATCTAATTCTCTCATTTTAACAAATCTCTTAATTATTTAAACATAAATAAATCAAATTCTTTTATTTTCTTATTTAATTTTCCAATTTATTTATCTACAAATCATTTAATTTTAAAGAAAAAACATTCTTTTACTAACACCATTTTATGCTTGTATACATATACATATTTATATATAAACATTCATCGGTATATATATACATATATATAAGTATATATTATAAATTGGATGTTGTTTGTAATACATTACTTCAGCCTGTATTGTGGTATATCTATATAGTTATATCTCTCTCTCTATATATATAGATATATATTTATAAAAAAACCATCAAATACCAATCATTTAATATTTCCATCAAAGTAAAGGCACAGTGCAAATATCGAAAGCCTAGTTTAAAAGTTGCAGTACTAGCAATGATCATCAAACAATTTATCTTCATCAAATTATATATATATATATTCAAATTTACCAAATAGAATGTATAGTAATCGAATTTCCAACACATTAAGTATCCATCGACTATCAAATGTATGGTGAATACATCAGTTGCAACTCATAAAGTATTTAAACAAGCAATACAACATATGAATCAAAATTTCAATCCAAATGTATTTTATCAAAATGAAGACATAATATAATATTGAATTTACCAGCACAAAAAAGATTCATCAGTTTACATACAACCAATTGATAAACCTAGTATAGAATCATCGAACTATATAAATTGAATGTCAACATCAAATAAAACACAATACAAAACAACAATTACCAATCCTCAAATATAACCATTGAATAAATTCACAATCCATAATGTAAACTTGACTTATAAAATATTCAATGTAGGCGCATGGAATAGAATTCGCAGTATTAAGCATCTATTAAAGGAAACAAAGCATTGATTTCCAAGCATAATTATTGTCATTAGAAGAAAATCAGCATGTTCAATATCGATTATAAAATCAGATAATACCATCGCCATCTACTATATACGTAATACACTCAGGAAAAAAAAAGAAGCAATTTCCAGATGAGTTGTGTAGGCAGCAAGCCATTGGGAGGACACTATAGCAAAAATCGATATCAAGTAATATGCATGCAAGAAGAACTATCACCAAACACATCGCCTCAAGTATAAATAGCAGGTAAATAAATTGTCAATCCTAAGATGAAGCTGACATCAAACTCTAAGGCATTTCAAACAGTAAGTTTATACGACTGAGGGGAAAACGCCAAATTCTAGGTTATGCACCAAAGTGAATTCATTAAAAAGAGCTTAAAAATATCTAGAAAGAGTACTCAGCTAGGGTTACTGAACGAATGCCACAAATAGACGCTATCTCATGGGCGATATGATTTTTGGACTACACAAAATTGATTTTTTGAAAAGGCTTAAGAAAATTTCAAACAAATGACAAATGACATGGAGAAAATCATTACAATACAAACGATAGGAGGATAAACGAATTATAGAGAATGCAATGATTGCAGGATATATATATATATATATATATATTTATAAATACATATTTTATTATTATAATTTTTATGCAGGAATAAAATAGATGAATATCACATTTTCAAGCAAAATCAACCAATCAAGAACTTGTTTTTCAACAAACAAAAAAGGGAGAATTCAATTGCATTAATCAAAGAAACAAAACAAAGAACAAGGAAACTTGGATCCAACTTTGGCTGAGAAAAGAATCCGATGTCGAGATCAATCTTCTACATCAACAACAACTTCTTTGAAATCCCTAATCAATCTTTCCAATAATCCCCAATTCCCACAAAATTCGCAGCATAAGATATTTTCTTGCAAACAAAATTACTTCCCCTCCTAGAAACCCCCCTTCCCCCTCAAAAATGAATAATCCTCAAAATCTCTAAAAAGGATAATCATTTTTAAAAGGAAGGTTGTGTGATTTTGAAAACAAAAATCTAATAAAACTCTAAAATCCCCAATAAAACATCAAGTTTCCTTTTCAACAATCTATTCAAAACTATGCATGTGCTCCATAAAAAATCCTTTCTATCTTTTATATTATTTTTACTATTTATCCATGATCATATTTCATTATAATTCGATTTCATTTTATTTAATATTAAATTACACTTTTAAATTTATTATAAACCATAATCATTAATAAATATATTTATATCTATTCATCAAAATACTTTTACTTAATAATTTATTTTAATGCATTAATTAACCAAACAACATTTATCAAACAAATTTAAATTAAACAAACCAAATATCAACAACAATTACCTAAACCCTAACTAGGGTTAAAAAAAAAATACCAACTAACCACAAACATCTAACAACACTAACAAGGTAATGGACTAGATACTCATTCTCTTCGAGGATGATGGCTAGGGTAGGGGACCAAATGTTATCTCCAATCAACTATTCCATTGGATTTTAAGGCATGCTCAGACCTACCAATTCAGGTGGAGTCAATTCCTAGTACCTGCAACCTATAGCACACAAAATGATCATGCATATCCATAATCATACAATCAGGCACACCATGAAAGAGAATTGTAGCGCAGTAGGGTACTCACAAGTGAGTAATGCAACACTATCCCTTTCACCCAAACACATCAATCAAGTAACCACATCAACTCATAATAATTAGTTGCATAAAAAACAAGATAAGAACAATCACAAGATCATCACATAAAATTCATGATTAGATAACCACATAATGCTCATAATAGATTTAGTCCACATAATTAAATAAACTATATATCAATCATAACATGTGCATAAAACTCAAGTAATAGAACCATCATCAAAGTATCATCAAAATATCATTGTAGCAGTACGTCCAACATTAAAAAAAATTGTCATAATGTCTGATCCCAATCAGATCAACTACCAGTGTAACAAAGAATAGTACGAGGGTCACTACAAATAATCTATATTGCAAAATTAAAATTTACTATTATATTATTTACCATTATATTAAATATAAGTATGATTACATTTACTATTATTATTGCTATAAGTAAGAGAGTATAGATTATATTTATACGTCAAAAAGATACAGAATGTTTGCAATCATAGGGTTTGAAACCAAAATCCCCATTCAAACCAGAAACATCACCTTCCCCTAGAATGCCATAAAAGGCCACCCAAAATTTGCAGACCATAACAAAACAAACTAACTCCTGACTAGCTTTCTCAACACCAAGGTGATCTTCACCATACTGGAAAGAAACCTAATTTTTAACTATAGAGGTAACAAGTTACTAACACTATTTATAGACACATTATAATATTTCCAAACACCAACAGACCCTACACCCTAAGTACTAGTTAGAAGCCATTCATCTTGGTGAACTGTTCAAATTCTGCCACCCATTTGAACCTATCTACCAACACCATCAAAAGCATCATTTTCAAAAAAATCACACCATAGGTAATGATTTGATGATGCTTGACCAACAACATTCCTTTGAGCTCCAAGAATAGGGGATAAATCTTCATCACCTCACCCATCACCTTTACAAGTGGCAGATATTGGGGCCGAGGGGCGCCACAACCCAAGAGTGCAGACTTCAACACCTTGTCCAAACCACCTAGAAGGTCACTTTTGAAGAGCTTACAGACCATAGTCTTTGCCTCAGCCTTTGGAGTCCTCACATCCAACACCAACACTAGAAAAATAGAGACAATGTGGGAGTTGACCTTGAAGGTCTCATGGTTCTTCCAAAAATCCTTCCCCGGGATCATCTTGACCGCAACCAAAACTTGAGGATCTATCCTCAATAAAATCCACTTCAACCATTGGTCGATTATATGCTTGAAGG